>JBBUKS010031541.1:0-11060 GCA_038050645.1 Hedychium gardnerianum | reverse complement strand
ACTTGGTTAGCAATAATAAAATAAGATAAAATTTATTTAAGTATAGATGATGATATAGTAGGGGATAGAGCCCAATGGCGTAAAAGAATCCATATAGTCGACCCCACATAGTGGGATAAGGCTTGGTTGTTATTATATTACTAATATCCAAATCTCTCATATATTTTATAGCACTGGTGGTCTATTACTTATCATGTCAAACTAAGCATATTAACAAATAATAATATGTATATAGACAAGGAATAAGGGTATCTCAATCTTGAAAACCTTGTCTATCTTCAACTATCTATCTCCACATGTAAGATTCTTTCCTTCTACACCATCATTGAATTCGAGATTCCACTCAATTCGACCTTCATACGTTACTATATACTATAAAATTCATTTCTTTCTTCTTTTATAATGAATCTAGTTTAATTTCTAATATATCAAGTTCACTTTAATTTCTTAACAGATTAGATATACATTTAGTTTATTAGATTTAACCTTTAATGGGTATTTGTTTACTTTTAAAATAATATAAAACAATATTAGCATGAAATTGTAACATCATAGTTATTTCCATTTTCAACACATATACAATAACCCTATCGTTTTACATGTGAATCTTAACGTATTGTATTATATGATATAAATCTAACTATATAAGAAACATTTTTCTTTAGTTAATTTAACACATTTTTTACGACTTTCTTAATTGTTCCACTAAATTCTCATGAGTCTAAACTCGTTATGGTATAAGAGTATTTGATTTTGAAGCTTTCAATATTAAAATCATCTCTCGTATATTTTCCAACAATAGTAGTTTTTTTTTTCCTATTGTGCCAATGTAAGCTTATTGACAAATAATAATGCTTACAAAGACAAATGAGAAATATGGTATGACACAAAAAAAAATCAATTTTAGAGTGGTAGCTTTTTGTACATACGATCAATGGTGAGCTGTTTTTAGGCTTAGGATGAGATGTTTTTTCACTATAGTATGAAAGTAACTTAGAGTAGCTTACAAATTAAACAAAAGTAATTTTCTAAAGAGGTTGCGATAGTATAAGGATTATGGGAACTTAATCTGATTAAAATTGCCACAAGGTAAGCAATGTGATTACATTGTAGATATTCCTCTATCTTTCTATTGTCCTTTTTTTTCTAAGCCAATTTTGCAATAAATATTTCTCCATAAACTTCCATTGACCAGAACCTCTTCACGTATAGTCCCCGTAAAACTTCAAGGACATGTCTACATGAGCAGAACGAAACCCAAGCAGAGGGAAAGAGGAGGAAGGAGGGAACAATTATGCTTTCTTTTCCTTAATTTTGGTTCAAATTAGAAGGGAAAAAGACTACTTCAACCCTGCAGCTCTCAAGAACAACAAAATCAAAGTGCTTTTACTTTTCCTTTCATCTTCCCTTCTTTTCTCTATTTTCAAGAACAACACAAGAACTCTCCTTTCCTCCCCTGCCTTCCCTAGTCCTCCTTTCTTTCCTCTTCCTCTCCTCGAGTAAACATGCTCAAAATGATGGAGCACACAACTTGAAATTTTTTTAATGAATAAAGGATCCACCCAAAAATAATTAAAGAGGATTGGGTATGTCTTCTTGTGGATCTGAAGAAAAAAAAACATGATCCATCATATAGCAAGAGAAAGTAAAAGGAAGTTGCAGCATAAGGAAAGGCATAGGGCGAATGATTTTTTCTAGTTCAAGATATGGAAGCCCAAAGAAAGGAGATCCTACAAGATCCAGCTACAATTGCTAGTGAGACGCTAGCAGTTGCAGACACACCTAACCTGGAATAAGGTTGAACGTTGAAAGGCGTGCTTGCAGGCATGGTAGTCAAGATCACAATCAAAACATTAGGATCTTGTGATCTTATGACCCAAATTAACCTCGATGATCTAGATCCTAGGATGGATTTGAGTCAAACTAGGATTTTACAAATCTATGAACCGATCCTATACTTCATCATTGTTCCTATATAGGATCACAATTCTAATATCCTCGACTAGATGGAACAAAACCACTTTCTTAGACATTTTAGAGTTCGATGTTTAATGAGAGTAGATAATCAATTTTGTCATGTGGTTTGAGAAATTTTTTAATGATATAAAATTCTTCTAACTCCTAATTAGAAGTCCTTTTTAATTTTTGTCATCGTCATCCATTATATGATCGTAATTTATCTGAAGTTACTACTTATTATATAAAGATAGAACATTCTAAGAATAATTTTGCATTGTACATATATTATCATATGAATCATTTTAATTATGCTTCATAATGTTTAATTACTATATATTAAAAGTTAATACTATGATAAGTTATAAATGTCATTACAGCTCTAAAAATTATTTTAATTAAATTGTATGATCCTACTCCCTAATCCTAGATTCAAACTTATAAACAGTGTCTATTCCTAGATAGGATCTCAATCCTCACAACATATCAAACAATGAATCAGGTTTGACTCAAAACTGTTTGATGTAGCAAAAGCAAGATCACAGAATTATTACCTCACCCAATAAGTCTCACAAGATTGTGTGCCTTAGTCAGCAATCTCATAAGAGAGGGAACAGTTGCGAAGGACTTTATCTTTATGAGAAAAAAATTGATTAAACAAGGAATTTGGGATCTCTTTTTGTAAACCCAGCAATTATCATATCTCATAAGACTCCATAACGTATAAGTTACCAAATAGTAAAATAAAAATGCCAATGATTCTTAAGTTTATTTCAATTAGTCTATTATTGTTTGCATCTGTGATGTTCTAGCCTGATCTTCAACAAAAATAACAATTAAACTTAAGGAAGATACAAGTTGATCTGGTCTTCAAAAAAGCAATAACTATTTTAGCTATCCTCAAATTATAAGAATTAAAGTTTGCAAGGATAAAGTAAGAAATGGTTAAGAGTTGTAGAGAAAAAGAGATAAACCAAGGGTTCATTTACTCAGAGGAAGGGAAAAGGGACATTGAAGAGGGGAAGTGAAATGAATATTAGGTGAGTATTTTCAGCTAATTAGTTTGGTATATGTATATATGGAAAGAAATAGGGAGGAAGCGTGTGACCATTACTTCGAAAAGATTCTTTCCAAATTTGGACAATGCCACAAAAGTGCAAGAAGGTTAAACACAATAAAAAAAACTCTCCTTATTGCATTCTTGAATAGCCCATACACTTCCCTGGCGACTCTTGTCTCTGTAAGCTTGTGTCCTTCAACATCTCATTCAATGGTATCCCATCATTGAAGTTCCAACCAAGTGGATGAGGTAAACTTAGCATTGGCCTCGACATAGACCACTTTGGTTGTTGATATGAGGGGAGGGGAGGTTTGAGAGAGGATAGGTGGTTCTCCATGGAAACAAGTAGAACATTTAGGGAGGTCGCAACTGTGGTCATGGTGAACAAGTCAATTTGTTCCTTCTTGAGGTCAATGACTTTGCCATTATGGCACAAGTTTGAAACCATTGTTAACAATGAATCAACCTCAGTAGTAGCAACAGGTGGCAAGTAGTTCCCACGGATGTCAAAAACGAATCTATATCGAGATCAGATAATAAGAGAATCCAAGAAACAATAGTAACAGATCAAAAGGATTGATGAAATCAAAATTGTCAAGATCTTTTTTACAAAAAAAAAAAAAGATAATAAAATTATTTCATATATGGGATTACAAAAAATGTTCTAAAATCTTAGAATGCTTATTATATATCATTACACATCGATTATTAGTAGCACAATGTACAAATAATAAATTGTATTTATTAAAATAAGATATTAATGAATAATAAAAATATACTATAACTGATGATAAAGTTCATATTTTTAGTATAAATTATTCAATATCATTAAATTTTAACATATTTTCCAATAGAAGTGGTACAGGGCTTGGTTGTTATTATTGTTGTTATAGGGTATAGCTTTAATTACATCTAGACCAGATTTCATTTGAAGGAAAGAAAGCTTTAGATTTGTTGTTCATTGATAGATATCACTGTCTTCTCTTTCAATCCACAATAACCTCTCTTGATCCATATTGAGTGAAAGAGATAGGTGAGGCATTAGATCTAGTGAATGATAGCAAGGGTGAACAAGTGATCCTTGAACTCATGGTGAATGTCAAGTTGTGATAAGACTAAACAATAACAAAGTCTCTCTCTGCTTATGTAATTCTTAGGAATTTAGTAAGGATTAACAAGAAGGCTAGATCAGTTGAGCTTTACAGTCATCTCAATTTGTTTCTAATAAAGTCTAACCAATTTCTAGCTAATTTTTTAAAACACCTAATTTTTCCTAAAATTCTCGATCTTTGTGAGATGCTGATTTCTCAAAAAAATCAGCTCGACCTTTGTTGATATTGCTTCAACTCGACTGATCCATATCGGTGTCAACCCCTCTTGCCAACTATATTGGCTCCTAGTTGTGCAGTTGTATGAGATCGAAGATTAAGCCAACAAGGAAGATAGAGGATTCATATAGTCTTTAACATATCCAACCTCTTCTCCTCCATCAAAACCATCTCCACAAATAAACAACAATCCCACTCTTTTCTTCTCTCCTTTTCCTTTCATTTGTCTCAATCCATGCAAGTAAACGTGCTCAGGATTCCAACTTGTGATAAGGAATTCCTTTCATTTGTCTCAATCCACTTAAGCAAACGTGCTCAAGATTCCAACTTGTGACAAGGAGTACGATTGAAAAATATACTAACTAAAGGCTGTATCATGAAGAAAAATGAATAAGGTTCTGATGAGATATCCACTGTAGAGAGGGACAATGGTATAGGACAATACTGTCAACATTATAGACGCAACTAGTTGCTAGTGCACTTACAGGCTTTAGGTAATAATATAGAGGAAATATAGTTTTCTAGCTTGTGATTGATGCAAACCTGAGCATAACTCTTCAGATTCCTGTGAGCAGCAGAAGATGTATATTTTGGGAATGATGGAACCTGCCACGTTTTGACTCAATTTAAAATGAGCATACAAAAAACCTTGCACAGAAGTTAAATAAGAGAATTAACTATGTCATTTCTTACAGTATTAAGTAAAGATTTATGTCTACAAAAAAAAAGGCAACCTGTACTACCAAACATTAAGCAAACAATGCAAGAAAGTGTTCCAGTTTAAAGAGTCATTTGGAAACCTATATCTAGCACTTTTTTTATTCCAGTAATCAATATAGTGCTCAAGATTTCAACAGAATGCTAGATGTTTGCTAAGTATTACAAAATTGCTTTGTAATCCATAAAATACCACAATCTATATACTTCCCAAAGGTTCATCAGGCCAGATGAGTACTGTATTGTAATTCAAGAAAACATGATAAGAGGGGTTAAAATGAAATACAGAGCATACCTGTCCATTAAGGATGAGAGAAACCAAAATATACTTTTTGTAAGCTTCAACAGCAATTGCATTTAAAGTGGTCATTGGTGCAGTAACAGCCTGACAAATATGCCCATCGTTCCATAAATAATGGATGATCAATAAGATATCAGATTGCTTATACTATTTACGCACATTATGAAGGCACTCCAATGCTTTCTCAAATCGCTTTAATCCAATGTTTATCATTCCCCTGGAGTGATATATTAAAATAATCATAACTTCGATATAACATGTCATACAGCTCCAACCAGAAGAAAGAGAAGACGGAATCAGCATATATATGCACCTACCTACAGCAATCCGACGAAATCATTCATTTTAAAAGGCTACCTCCTAAGGCGCTTAGGTGGCCACATAAGCTTATGCATTAAGCGACTGCATAACATCCAGTTATGACTGCAAAAAGATCACATAGGCTATACCAATTCCTAGCGTGCTAAAATCCAAGTGTTAAAATTAATATGATTAGATTCCTACTTTGGTAAAATAGACAAATAAAAAGGAATTTATATGCAATGCCTAGCTCAAAAACTAATTATTTTGTTATGTGAATTGGAAATTTTTTGTTGTATGGATTGTGATGGCTGATTAGCATAAATTTGTACATGCTGTGTTTTGTGCCATAGTGCCATATGCATTGCTTAGATTCATCATTCATATCTAAAATTTTCTGTACAAAATTAGATTAGTTGGGCCGATTAATTTAATTATTAAGAGATAGATTTAGATATTTTTTACGGTGATTGATAAGGTTAATTAATTTGATGTATTATATAGTAGATGCAAATCGTATACCTGTTTTGACATTGTACATTATTTCAATATAATTAATAATATCTTAAAAATATATGGATCGCATATGAATCTGCATATAGCATATGTGCTATGTAAGTGGTGGCCACATACCGCATATGTGATATGTTTGACCACCTAGTACCTCAATACACTTTTTAAAAACTTCAGATGAATCTAAACTTTAGTTAGCATCATTCAGATTAATTGGTATCAACAAGCTTTGATTAGCTCTATTCAGACAAGTTATAGGTAGAAGGGGAAGAGGAGTAGCGATAGCCACAACCCTAAGTTCTTAGAATAAACAAGAACAGATATAGGTGGAAAATATCTCTTAAGTATGTGTACTTGCTCTAAAATCCTTATATTGCTCCCACTACCCCACACCTAATGCCTAGTAACAAGAAATATTATTAATAAAGTTTTTGGCAATGTAAATCAAGAGGAAAAAATCATCTATGGTTTTATTAAGATGACCAATTTGCTATTTTGATATAATCCTTGTATACACAATTATCTCTAAAAACACAACTTTAGGTTCAGTCTAGAAAATAGAGCACCTAACCACATATCTTCACGCACCAAGAACTACAAGGCTGCCCCTTTTATTTCGAGGTGTCATACATATTGTACCACTTGAGCCTTTTCTTTACATGCTTCCCCTAAGATCTGGAGAATAGGATGTTCCTAAAAAAAAGCAAAACTCTTTGTTTTCCTTTTCCACTAAAATCAAGAGACTGGATCTAGCCTTAAGAACATGAAGAATGTGTAGAAAGTGTAAAGCTACCACATAAGACAACAAGCACATCCTACTTACATCAGCTTATATTACTCCTCATGTTCTAATATTCTATTGGTTCAAAATGTAAAGCTAAAGATCATATTCCCTTTTATGTAAATTTCAGGTTCACAATTTGATTGTAGATCAAGAAAAACATGATATAGTTTGTGCTACATAAGCTTGGTAAATAGGACATTACTTCCAATATCTACTATAATTCTCAACAAAATAATGACACAGCTAATGAACATGGCAGGATGACTAACCCATAGTAGCAATAGAGGAAATGATCTCTCAGGTGATCAACCTCGAAGATGTCATCATCCAGAATACTTAGTCCAGCTTTATAGCACTTTGCTAGAAGGCACAGAAGAAGATAATCTGAATGTAAAGTAGTTAATTGCTCTGTGGAAGTTTGAAGTTTACGGATAGCCATCCTCAAGGGAGCTATTCCTTGCATGGGAACCCCAAGCTGCATAACCTGATCCTTGAAAATCTTACAAACAGAAATGACTGCATAGAAAATACAATTTTTGCATCATATAAATAAGATCATACACAACATAGAAACTAGCGATTATTTACAGGCCAAAGCATCATACACTTTTCTGGCGCAAGGCGTATCTGTTCTGTTGAGCATGAGTTGATAAATTCAACAACAGACAAAAGAAAACCAGAAGTCTCCTCCCTTGAAATTGACTCAGATGAATAAGCTTCCCTTCATTACAAGCACATTAAAATCAGGCATGAACCGTGAATTTTTTACAAGTAAAAAAAAAAAGTAACAACAGGAAAATTTATAGAGGTAGAAGAACACAAATGAGGATTGAGGATGCTTAAATGCAATCAACAATGACATAACTACAGAGAAGAACATCCAACATTTATCAGTTTAGTGGTGTTTAGGAGAACCCCAGTGGTACAATATTGAAGTAAAATTGATTTGATTACCAGTTCACTGAATGGTAATTGCCCGTCAAAGAGAAATCAGTAACTCTATTTAATACTGCAAATGAACCGGAGGTTCATGAACAAACTTCGTGTTCGGTTCAATTAAGCACGTGTATATTTGTTGATTAGTAAAAAAGTAGATAAAATAAACAAGATTAAACACAAGTAAAATTGGTTTGTTAACTTTCATGAACAAAGCTCATGAACGATTTATGAATAAACTAATTTATTAACTTGTGTAAATTTTAATTGTAAATTTATTTTTTAATTTTTTATTTAAATACATGAAAAATATAGTAATTTATAAATCTGTATAATCTTAAAATATTCATAATATGTTAAAAAGGAGAAAATAATTAACAACGTTGTTAGTTGAGGTCGGTAAAAAGCTTGAGCCAAGCTCGAGATTGATAAGATTTTTAATAGAGAAGCTTGAACGAGCTCGATAATTAAATAACCAAGCTTGGACATGGCTAAGCTCAGCTTGGCTCATTTTACACCCCTATCTCGATTTATAATTTGTTTATTTGATTTAGGAAAAACCCTCCAAATGCATCAAGAGGTACATGAAATGCATACTGGTTGGTCAGCACATATTCCTAGAATGTATGTCCTACAGCTATATAATTTATTTTGTAGGTAAGAACTGCCCATGTACATCCTGGTTGACCAGTAAACATCAGTCAAACTGATTAGGAAAAAAAATTAGAAGACAGACCATTTCGGTCCTCATTGCACCAATCCATTTAAAGCCACAATGTCAAGTCACTTTCTGAATTCACGAAGTTAACTAACACAAATACTGTTTAGGTTTGAAGCATTACTCCACGCTACTGATAACAAATGTTCTGAAATCTACATCCATCAACCAGAACATAACACCACCTCCGTTTCCATCTCGGAGTTCTTTCATTTTTAGCATATTCTCACGACTCCGAGGCTTTCCAAAGCTGCCCAGACTATTTTCTTTTTTCAATCTCCGTATCCATAATCATGTATTAGCAAAATTACGATGGCAAAAGGATGAATTCCTCAACAATGGTTGAGTCGGCACAATTTTGCGCCAGCAAAAATTTCACAAACGAATTACCGATGTAAAAGGCAAGACCTTACGAGCACTTTCATCCTGACCGCTAAGTGAATTAAACATACACATTTAAAAAACAAAAAAATAACATATAAAGAGAATCTGCAGGCGGAAGAACGAGAGCATAGGTTACGATCAGGTCAACTGGCAGGGTAGGGTAGTAAATCAACTGAGGGACGAAAGAAAGGTTGCTTTAACTTACAGTAGGAAAAGGTAGCCTAGGGTGTGGATGGAAGGGTCGAGCTGGGAGAGGAAGGGGACGAGTCGGACTGCATGGGAACGGAGAGCGTCCTCGGACTGCTTGAGAAGGGAGTGCAGTTGCGAAACCTCGTCGGAACTCCTGGACAAGCCCTGGATGTGCGCCACCAGCACCTCAACCGACTCCATCGCCGTCTGCTGCCTCTCGCCGATCGCGAACGAGCTTGAAAACCACGCCACGAGGAATGAGAATGCGAGTCGGCCCCAAACGCCGATCGATGGGACATACGGCGTGGGCGAGAAGCCCCAACCGTAAACCCGGCCGGGTCCGAAGTATGAATATATTTTTGGCAAACAAGGGGCAAAATGAAAGGTTCAGCACAAAAGAAATTTTGGGGATTGAATTAGAAAATTGAAAAAAACAAAAAAACTATGAAAAGCTAATGTCACGGTGAATTTACTTAGTGAGAGGATTAAAAACTAATTGGATGCCAACATATTAAGAAGAATTAATCTAAATAAAAATAATTATTAGAGGGGAGAAAGGAGAGGATATATACTGCTAAACTTTGAGAAAAGAATGAATCGATGATTAAAAAATATGAGGACTAAATTATAAATATGTAAGAGCAAAAAAAAAAGGACTAGATTACAAACTTGAAAGAAAAATTAAATTATAAATTAAAAAATAAGGAATTGATAGACCTCGGTATATCCATCCGGAATATCAACCATGCCAAAAGTGTATTGTCCGAGAAGTGAGCTGCACAGTCTGTAAAGGAGGCGTGTGCCGCTCGAATTGAAGGTCATGATCGAGCTTATGTCCAGAGGAGGTGGCTTGATAGTATATCACACTAGACTTCAGTTGTATCTTTGAGAACATCCCAGATCGAGAACATCCTCAGAAAAATTTATACAAGACTTCAATCATGCACTCACTTTGAAAACATATTATGAAAATGAGAATATCTCCGAAAAAATTACACGGGACTTCAATCGTATACTCACTTTGGGAACATCTCCAGAAAGATTATACAAGACTTTAGTTGTGCACAATAGATTATGTTATAGGAGCATCCCCGATCGGGAACGTCCTCAAGATGATGCGCTTAGGTCACAAGAACATTCCGATCGAGAATATCCCTGCTGAGATAGATAGGGATGACAATGGAGTTCATATTCTCCGCCCCCCCCCCCCTCCTCATTTATTATATACATCCTCATCCTCGTTCTCATCCTCATCGAGTATTCAATTTTCATCATCATACATATTGGAAGATAGATACTCATCCTCATACTCATCAAAGAATCATATATCTTTTATACTAATAATTTTTTTTCATTTCATCCAATTATCATCCTTCAATAAAAATATATTAGAATTAAAATCATATCAAAAAAATATAATTCAACAAAAAAAAATATTTATATGTTATGAGGGAAGAAGCGAGAAGGAAAAAGAGAAGATAGATTTTTTTTCTTTAATTGGTTGGCGGTGGAATAAAAGGAAAAAAAATAATTAATGGGTTTATATATATATATATATATATTATTTAATCATATATTCGGGTCAGGTATGAGTATTTTACTAGACCCATATTCATACACATATTTGAAAATCCTCGTACTCAATTATTCAATTATTTAATCGGATCCAAAATCCCTCCATACCTTTTTTCATTCGAGTTAGATATTGGATCTTCCATCAAATTCGGAAGAAATTGTCATTCCTAGAGTCAAACTCCTCTGATTTGTTGGTCCAATTTCTTGACTATTGCAACTCCGATGTGAAGTTGCAATTAATTGTCACTAACTAGATCGGCAATGGCAAATGTAAGTCGCAAAGACCTTCACGTGGTGTC
>JBBUKS010031511.1:0-11061 GCA_038050645.1 Hedychium gardnerianum | reverse complement strand
AAGAAATGTGAAATGCTTAACTTTTAACTCATCTCTCCCCCTTTGACATATATCAAAAAAAAAATAATAGGGAGCTAAAGCAAACATAATAATATTTGGATTTTTGAAAAAAAAATACTCATAGTTGGATAAACTGATAGAATAACTCTTTATGAAAATCTGTCCAAGTTAAAAAATCTGTCAAATATTTTCAAAGTATTTTCCAATAAAAATATTTATTTTTTTAAGCTAAATACAACATTGTATTTTTAGAAATATTTATCAATCATTTTTCAACATAGAGTTTTCAAAAGTTTGACAATTTTCAAAATCAATAGGTTTTTCAAAATTATTTTTCAAGTATTTTTCAAACATAGAATTTTCAAAATTATTTTCAAGTATTTTTCACACATAGAATTTTCAAAATTATTTTTCAAGTATTTTTTAAACATAAAATTTTCAAGATTATTTTTCAAAAATAGGATTTTTCAAAAATAATTTTCAAGCATTTTTTAAAAATAGAATTTTCAAAAACATTTTTCAAAAATAGGATTTTGAAAAAAAAAATTCAAGCATTTTTCAAAAATAGAATTTTAAGCAATATCAATGAAAGTTAATATCCTTATAGTCCAAGCATGTTATGTTTTAATAATAATAAAAAATAATTCATCGATGAACTTGTCCTTATTTAAATGTCTGACTTTTATTACTAGCTAACTACCAAAGGTAGTAGTTTTTATTAAGTCAGTCAAATTAAGTGCATGATTCTAGCTAGTAGTGTATTGAGAAGGAACACTTAACTTGATTACTATGAGTTGGTATTTTTAGTCCAAATTAATAATGATGCACTGATATAAGCATCTAAAATCCAGACTTAGCCCTAAGCATCTCACATCATTCTAAGTGTTTGAATACATAAACAAGGTAGTGCTAGTGTGCTTGTGAGATGTTGGTTGCCTAAATCTATAGGTTCATGATTTTTAAAGGCAGACCTAGCCTAAGTCCAAGGTTTGTTTGAAAATTAATAATAAAATGAGATTTTTATAATAATAATAATAAAATATTAGTGAACCTAGAATTTTTTAAAATGTACCTTTTGAAAAACAACTTGAAATTTTTAAAAGGAAGACAGTTTATTGGTCCTATTCTACTATAACTTAATAATGAAGCTTATTTTAAGGATAGTTTCTCAAGTCAAAAAAAAATCAACTAATATCAAGGTCAATGTAGCCACAAGTCAAGGAAACAACTTAAAGTCAAACTCAGTCAATGTAGGTATAAGTCAAGTTATAGATCAAAGTCAAGTCATAACATGTAGTGGTCTACTCAGAATGTGATGGAGGAGAAGGAGATCCCAAATCCCAAGCCCTAAGCATATCCATCAACTCAGTGTGCTGTCTCTGTATCTGCTGTCAAAGGCTAGTAACAGACTCCTCAAATTGAGTGACTATACCCTCAATCCTGATAACTCTATCATCTAAGGTAGGAGCAGCTGGAGGTGGAGATAGCTGATAATCTCTTATATCTATATCATGTAGATCCTCATATGGAACTGACTCTACCTGAGGCTAGCCTACCCTCCTACAAGACATAATACCATCAACATCTATATGAATGTTTGCTAATGAAATGTTCCTCTAACATAAAATGTCATACTCACTCAAGAGTCTGATATCACCTGTGGTGACATCTATCCCTAGGGATGTAATAAGAAAGGTCAGAACATGGCAGTAGGGCATATGAACCCTCCTACTAGTGGTAATGCTAGCTGAATAGATGATGGTATAAAATATGTATAGGCTGATGTCTATGTCTAACCTATGACATAATGGAAAAAGTAGAAATGAATGAAATGGATGCATTATGACAACATCTCTGGTGGTCAGTGGTAGAATGCATGTGACTAGAACTTTGTACAAAACATAGTCCTATACTCTGAGTCTGGTGGAGTGAAACTGGGTCACAATGGGTACCCTCTCCTTCCCCCAAAAATAGGAATGCATCATATCTAATGTCACATGGGGGTAGGGATCACTAAATGGTAAGTCCCTAGGAGGGTAAGACAAGAATGGACATGTGGATAGTCTAAGTCCTAGATGGTCCCTAATGACAATGGGGGACAAAGTGATATCTATACTAGCAACCCTAGTTTGGTAGATTTGGTCATCGACCTTAACCAAGTTATTGTACAATTCGGCACACAAACCTATGTTAATCGAGCTCGTACAATAAACAAGGTGATCTAACTGGTAGTAATCCACTACCTCTATAACACATCTGCATGATCATGTATAAAAGGTCCTATTAATGGATCTAGGGGGTAAGGGTTAAATATGACAAATAAAAATAATAAAATAATGGATGTCAATTGAGAAATAAGCCTATGAATTTTTTTGTATTTTTTAGAATTTTTTTCTGGATTTAATCGGTGCTAATATGAAAATTTTAAGGGGATATAAATAATAGGCTAAGTTTGAAATATCAATTAAGTGAGAGTTGATTATTTTGATTAACCTAAGGTTATATATTAATACCTAAGTTTTCTATCTCCTTTTCTTTTCACAAATCCGCCGACTTTCTTTCGATTCTCCTCCTCTTCTCCCCGATTTCGACCACCGCTGCCTCTCTCACTCTTCCGATCTCCCCTACTACCATAGTCGGTCGAATCTCCTCGACGTTGCCCTTTCCGGCACCAGCCTACAGCTGCCTCGGCTCTAAATAGAGGTGGGCGTCGCCGGTCACCATTGCGACCAGCGTTGCTTCTCTACTACCAACCATTATCGTCGCCGGCCAGGCCACAATCCTTATCACCGTTGGCCTCTCTCCGGCCACCGTAGGTCCCGACCAGCCGCCTGATCATAGAGGAGCGGTCTCGACTTCCACCATTTGTTGTCGGTGACCATTTTCACCGGTCACCAGCTAGCTCTCAACCGCCACATCCTTCTTCTCTCCTTCTCTGTTGCCATCGACCACCGACACTCAATGTCATCAGTCATAGCCTTGTCGCCGTCGCCCTTCCCTTCATGTGAGGCTAGTCGGTGATGCCTGAGATCCGACCAATGGTGGTGCTGGTGCTACTATTTCGATCAGCACAATCTGGGCCTTACTGTCGGGTCACCACCGGTGATCAGATCTTGCCATCCACTGTTGTTTTGTTCTAAACTCTAGAAAAAAATACTGTGCCATCACTGTCGATCATCGTCGACAATCGATTCTACCTCCCGCAGCTTTCACCAGTAGGTGTAAGGATGGTGAATTTAGTTTTGGTGTTTGTTGAGTTGTTATGGCAGTAGTTTTTGGGTTAATTTGTGTTTTACCATCTTGTTATAGATTGATCGACCAATTTTACTCCGGCCACTTATGATTCCGGCAGCCCCATTATAATGGCTGAGGACTGGTTGAGTTATTGGTTCATGTAGCTAAGTTGTTCTTGTATAGATTGAGTTAGGTGCTTTGGTTTAGTATTTGATTTTTGATCATATCTATTTCCGGTAATTTCTAGTGTGCTGCTACTGTTCCGGCCAACCACTGCTTGGACCAGATTTGGTTCTCCGGCCATCCTTGTCATCTCTGACCATCTTCGGTAGGTGAGTGATTTTGTGGAATGAATTTGGTTTGTTATTGAGGTATTCTCGCAAATGGATATCATGGTATTCTTGGATTGATGGTTGTTGGGTTGATGAATTAAATTCATGATTAGTGAAGCTGATTTGAGTTTTGCTTAGTCATATCTTGTGGATCTTGGAGGTGAAAAAATATGGAGTTGATATTAGGGTTTTTGATATGTGGAGTGATAAGAGGATTGATGTGTGGAAGGATTGGGTGGATCCAATTAGGGTTTCTTAATTGGAATAGGTCTTGGTTTGGATATGTGATTTATGATATCACTATGCTGTAATTGGGTGTTCTATGTTGCAGGACTCTGATTGAAGCAAATTCTCGGATGTAAGGACATTTGGCACAGTCTACGATTTTGATGTGGGTATTTCTTCCCTTGCTCTCATTTATAGTTAATGATCTTAGTGCATGATATGTTCAAATCGATATAGTAGTTGTATATACCTTAACTCTATTCACATGCTACTTGAGTTTGATACTTGCTCGCTTGTACTTGAGATGCTCGGTTTATTTCTATGCAATATCTATTATTTTCATATCTTGTAGTGTGCACACGTGTATGGTGTGTACATTAGGAACATGCTATGATCATGTAGTTGATCGACATGCGTGTGACATGTATTTATGTTCATATATTAGTTTTCATTTCATTTATGCCATGTAGTTGTAAACACGTATGTGGCGTGTACATAGGGTAATGTAGGATGTGATACATTATTCAAGATTTATATATGTGGACACATGTGTGATGTGTACTAATAATGATGTAGCATTTATTGCATGTTCTGGATTGTGTGGTGGACACATGTGTGACATGTATCCTAGAGATTGTAGCATGTGTCGTATGTGTATGATTGTAGGTATAAACATATATGTGACATGTAATCTAGGTGTTGTGTCATGTTAGTAACTGTCATGTTTGATTTGTGGTTATAAACATGCGTGTAGCGTGTATTATGATTGGTATGTATTGATGGATGTAGCTGTTGGGTACATTACGTAGATAGACATGTATAATGATAGGATTTGTTGTATCCTACTCATCACGGTGATGCATGTGTACTATTGATCAGGGCTCCCTTCAGGTGTGAGATAGTCGTAGCATCTCGGTGATGTATGTATGCTATCAATTATGTCTCCCATTAGGTTGGTTGAGTGAGTCGTAGCATCACGATGTTGCATGTATGATAGCGATCACTTCTCCCTTTGGGTGTGAAAGTATCGTAGTCATGCTATTGTTTGCTTATTTCTTGACTGTATGCATTCGATATATGGATGAGTTGAGATTTTCTCTCCCAGATAGGGATTGTATACCCTGGCTGCCCACGAGGCTACCGTGGTAGAGCATTTCTCATGTAGCCCGTAGCTAGTTACCTCCTGTCTGCCTACGTGGCTATACGTGATAGGGCGATTCCCATGCAAACAGGGACCCTGACATTTCAGACTTCCTACATGGCTATATGTGGTAGAGCGATTCTCATGTAATCCATAGCTGACGAGCTAGGTGTCTTGGTCATCTATATATATTTTGGTGGAGCGTTACTCCCACATATGGTAATTTATTGTGGTGGAGCATTGCTCTCACATATGATAATTTATTGTGGTGGAGCGTTGCTTCCACACATGATGTTTTATTGTGGTGGAGCGTTGCTCCCATATATGATGTTTTCTTGTGGTGGAGCATTGCTCTCACATATGGTGATTTATTATAGAGGAGCATTGCTCCCACTATGATGATTTATTGTGGTGGAGCGTGACTCTCACATATATTGATTGTATTCTGATAGTTGCACTGGTACGTGCATATGAGATGTTGTACCCATGATATTCATTACCTGTTACTACTCATGATACTGTGTGTAGTTGAGTAGTGTGATGGTGTAGTAGATGCATACATGTGTACTTCTGGTTGGTGAGTATATTCCTCCTTTGAGACTATATACCTTTGAGACTATATACCTTTGAATCCCTATATACTTTATTGTTCATGCACTATCTTCTTATACCCGCTAAGTATCTCTTTTGTACTCACCACCCCTGTCTTCCATTATTGTTTCCAAGTTAGCAAGTATATGTTGATTGGGTCACTTTGAGGATATCTATCTGTGCCGTCCCATTTGAATCGAGCTACGGTTTTCTCTTTTCTATTTTGGTTTGTTTTGCTTCTACATTTATTTATTATATTGGCATTGTAATAATTAAGTTGTATCTGGACTTTTAGTTTTCTCTAGTTATGTATTTAGTATCTTAATCCAGGTCAGCTTGCAGTTATGTTTTTAGATTTCAAGGTCGAGTAGACCTTATATTTTCTTACTCTATTTGGTTTATACTATCTATTCTATGTGGTTGTGTTAGGATATGAGTTTTGTGGACTCATACCATATTGTATATGTGATTGTCACAAGGGAGTATCGTCCGTATCCACAGGCATATGTACTTCCGAGGCGTGATAGTGTTATTAAACTTCTAGCTCAAGGGTTCTTTTTATAGCCTCCTGGTCGAAGTGACCATTTTGCTGACATGGTCATTCCAGGCACCTCTAGTGATCCAGGGCGCCTCCAATGGACTTACTCTTATCCTCGTTGCAATGGTGCTCTAGCTGATCTTGTAGATTGGGGGCACCTCAGTTCATCCGGGGTTCCTCGGGTCGGTTGACATGGACTCCGCTGCTTATCCGCTTCGCAATGGCTCTTTCTAGACATCTGGGGTGCCTAGACTCAGAGCGCCTGGACTCGGGGTGCATAGAGTGATTTTAGGCACTTGGAATGGTCAACCTCAAAAGTTGACCATTCTTTGATATGCTCGCTTGGGTGATACTCTTATCGTCCGAAGTTGAGCTCACCAAATCCAACTCCGACCTTCTCCTCGAGCAGGCTTCCTCTCGGTTTCTCATCCCTCAGACCGCATCCTTCTCGCTTCGTCGATGTACTCTTCTGTAGCTTCTCGTCTCTCGGATGCATTGAGCCCATCAACTCCCTTCCTATGTCATCCTTCTCGTTTGCTGCGTCTTCCGCTCGACTTCTTATGTTTCTAAGTCCCTGCACACTTAGACATAAGGCATCAAACACATATTATCTAACTTAACTCGGTTGATCAATATCAAAACTAACCCGGGGTACTTACATATTCGATTGGTTTTTCATCTCCAAATTCTCTTCAAACATCAAGATATTTACGTCCTATCAATAAAATCATGCAAAGAGCAGTTCTCTGGACAAAAAGGATGAAAATAATGCAAAAGTAATGAATGCATGCTGAATATGCTCGTGTAATGAAATAAAATGCATGCAAAATAATACTGAAAACTATATATGAAACACACGCATCAATTACCCTTAAACTTAAACTTTCTCTTATCCTTAAGCAACACTTGCAATCTAAATCTAAGTGTGTGAGTGATATATCATAATTCCTAACGAATTTGTCTAATTTTATCATGCAGTTTTACTAATGAGCAAAGATAACTGAATTGTCCTAATGTAGCCTAACTGAAAGTTCTCCATGCTCAGTATAAAAAGTGGCTTAACTCACAAATTTCAATTTTTAATCTTAGTCAAGTCATCATCTAACTATGTTCCTAATGCCTCCAGCGATAGGCACTTACCTACCATACATAGGTTTGTTTCCCCCAAGGTGTTATGCACTATCTATACAAGGTCTTAAAGGAGTACTCAGTATTGAGAGAAATTGATAGGTATTTTCGAATAACCTAACTTTATCTCAAAGGAGTATCATTTCATTTTCACTCACGACAACTGTTGTTTATCCCCTTTTTTTCTCATACTGCTCAAAAAAAAAATTCTCTGTCAAACACATTTTGGGATTTTGATTTTTTCCAATGAGTAGCATAATTTGAGTTTTTCTCTAGTAACCAAAATACTGTGAGGGATCACATAGAAAACAAAAGTACTAGTCCAGTTCTATAGATCATAACTATTCTCAAATGTATATCTACCTTCAAGATCAAGCATAATGTGAAAAGAGATCATAAACAAGTAGGTCAACATCAAAACTCTTACAACTAAATAATGCTCAAGTCATGCTACTACTGATAGAAGAAAATAGATCACTAAGCATACTAGCATACTATCACAAAAACATAAAATATATCATGCTAGAGTCATGCTATAAGAACAATCAAATAAAATGCATGATGGCATGATAATGCAAAAAAGAAAAATATAACAAAACTAAACTAAAAACTAATAAAACAAACCAACTAACTAACCCCCCCCCACCCCACCCTCAGACTTGAATAAAGCATTGTCCTCAATGATTTCAAAATTTATTGTGGAGGAGGTAGAAGTGAAAAAGAGAAAAGTGAGGAAGGTTACCCAGTAATGTGTGCCAATGGTACATGTCGATTATCTTCTAGAGATGTAATGCTCCTCCTCTCTTTGGTGATGCTCATCTGCATAGCAAAGATGATCATCGGCTTGTTGGTTACTTGTACTACTCTACCTTGTCATTATGCTCATATGATATGCATCTTTTCTTAACCTACTCAACTTTGATGGCAGAGACAATAGAGACAATGTCCTTGTCTGTTGCGTTTCACTTTCCCTTCGTTGCATCGTCATTTGAGCATCTTTATCCAAAATAAAGTTCTTCTGGACTTCTAAAATGACTTTTAAATGACATTTTTTAGGTCTTAAACTAGATTGTTAATGTAGGATCAAGTGCACGTGAGAGGGGGTGAATCACGTGTTTAAAACTTTCTTTTCCCAGTTTTGAAAAACATTCGTAAACTTTAAGTGTGTAGCGGAAGACAATAAAAGAAAAGAAAACTTTTATTTTACTTGGTTTGAAGCCTTCGCCGACTCCTACTCCAAGGCCTACGACCCTTCAGATCGTGTCGTTGGGAAATCCACTAAAATCCTTTCCCGGTGAACCTCTGGAAAAGCAATCGCGTACAAGATAAGGAAAGTGTAACAACCCTACACTTCCCTGTGCAATTACATAAATGAATTAAAAAAATATGTGTTATCAATAGGTTGAGCTTGTGTGTTGAAAAGGATTTTGCTGTAGAAAAATGATTCCGGTGTCAGTCCGATGCAGCAGGATTGTAGTATAGTAGTTTTGGAGCTCTGGGCAGCAATATGAAATAAAAATAGCGTATGGAATTGTTGTTCTAAGCTATTGGTCGAGATGTTATAATAAAGCCCGTTGAGGCGCCTCTGAGGCTGATCAGATTTGATAAATCCGCTATTTATCCACTCTCAGGCACCTCCAAGCACTTTAGGGCACCTTCAGCGGCTCTATGCGTCAACAGCGCTTATCTAGACGCTGAGGCGCCTCTAACCATCCGAAGCGCCTCCAACGCTGAGGCAGCCCCAGCACTTCGAGGCGCCTCCAGCGCTTAGGCGCCCCCAACCATCTGAGGTACCTCCAGCGCCTCCAGCATTTCGAGGCGCCTCCAACGCCTCTGTGCTGAGGTGCCTCCATCACACTAAGGCTTTAACTCCTGCAAAATGTGTTAGTACAAAATATCTGCAGCAAAGGAGTTAGCATAATTAATACATATAAGTATGAATTAAATCCTGTCTTACCACGACCAGGATTTAATCATGGTCTCAACTTAGGGCTCCACTTTGGACCTAAGTTGGACCAGCGCCTAAGTCCCTACCGGGGACCCATCCTCACTAGATTCGCTCCTCCAGTTTCTTACCTTACTTATCATTTGCCGAGTACTTCCTCGACGTCTGATCTCTGACCCACCAGGTCTTCCTGCCGGAATCCCACATCCAGACTTCAGCCAATCGTATGGTCATCCCTGACCCGACTGGACTTCCCGTCAACTGTCTGGTCCTCTCTGACCTAGCTGGACTTCCTGCCAAAATCACACATTTGGACTTCTACCCGATATCTGGCTCTCTAGATCCATCAAGTCAGTCAACCCTGCACACTTAGCTCAACTTGTTAAATAGTAACACCCTAACTTTAACCTGTTGTCATACATAAAAACCTAGGGTTGACTATTAGTGCAAACTGCATCAACAATCTCTCCCTTTTTGATGTAATGACAACCTGGGTTAAAGTTAAAAAAATAAAAAGCCCTTTTCTAACTAAGTAAAATAATAAAGTATACAATACCAAAGATTTTAGTTTAAGTTTCTTTTGTGAAGGGGTTTATTTGAATATTTTCTTAACTTAACCCTTTACCTCCCCCTTTGGCATACATAAAAAAATATGAACATGTATAGCATAAATATACAAGGATTCATCAAAGCTTAGCATACAAGAATTGCATAAGTGTTGAACATAATTTAAATTTTGAAAAAACTTAGCATATGTTTCGATAAATCATTTAAACCTTGTTAAAGATCAAAGATTTTTCCTAAGTTTTTCATATATCAAAAATTCTTTTCTATTCAAAATATTGTAAACCAATTTTTTCTTCACACATAAGAAATTTTCAAAAGTTTTGCAAAATATTTTTCAAGTCGTACTAAGAATTTCTAAGTATTTTGTAAAGAATTTAAAAGCAAATTCAAGTTTTTTTACAATATTTTATAAATATTTTCATGAAGTTCATAATATTTCATGAATTTAAAAAAATTCCAACCAATTTTCAAAGATACCTCTCCCTTAATTTAATACCCCTGGTTATCCTTGTTAATATTTAGAAAATCTGCCTAAGTGTTTAGGATTCACCCAAATCAAAAAATATATATATATTTTTTAAAATAAAGTATTTTTTAGTATATCTCTAAAATTTTAAGATTTTTTGCAAGAATTTAAAATATTTCCAAGGGTTTTAAAACTATTTTAAAGTTTTTTTAGAATTTGCAAAGATATTTTCAAGACATTTAAAACATATTTTACAATAATTTTTAAAAATAATTTTTAAAATAAGTAAAATAACTTAAGATTATGTATCAGAGCATAACTGATTTTTAACCTTAATTTTTTAAAGAATTTTTTATATAGTTTTGAGAATATAGAGTTTTGAAAAATACATAATTTTTCATATAGTTTTTTTTTAAAGAATTTTTAAAATAGTTAAAATAATTCATTAATTAATTAAGGTTAAGATTTGAAATTGAAATTACTTAAAATTTGAAAATTAATTAAGATTGGAATTTAATATTTGAATTTATTTAAAATTTGAGTTTAATATTTGAATTTAATTAATATTTGAATTTGATATTTGAATTTAAGATTTGAATTTAATTAAAATTTGAATTTAATATTTGAATTTGATATTTGAATTTAATTAAGATTTGAATTTAATTAATATTTGAATTTAATTAAAGTTCTTAATCATCTCACCCGGTCTAATTTTTCAACCAAGGTAATCCTATAATTTTGTGAGATTAGTTAAATTATTTATGTGAGGTTGTTTTAACTTGTGTTAGATTCAAGTTTAGCTTTGGGTCCACCAAGTAGACATTCTTTGAATAAGCTTCCAGGCTGTGGTGAGTCACTTGGACATCATTAAAGTAACCACGTGCCTAAGACAAA
>JBBUKS010031501.1:0-11061 GCA_038050645.1 Hedychium gardnerianum | reverse complement strand
TGCTCCACCAACTCAATAACCAGTGCAATCTGTTGCATTAACTTCATACCATTCCCCTAATACTTCACCTCATGACCTTGAAACTCAAACCTGCATATATTGTGTGGAAAAAGATCTTATAATATCTGTGAAGGATAAAGAAATCGAGATCATCTTCAACGCATGGATGAGGTTAAAAGTGATTGCGTCATCATCGTCTCCGATAAGGAAAAAAAATTAACAGCTTCTTAATTTCGTGGAAGACGAGAGAAAAGAAATGGACAATGTTATATATGAAAAAGACAAAATAATCTAATGTGATATAGTACAATCAATCAAGAAAATTAATAAAGATCCAACTATATCATTTTTATCTATATGGTCGAAATTTAATAAAAAGATTGAAGTTCAACATTAAAGTAGTATACATAGGAATAAAATTTATAGCAGAAATAGAATGATTAAAATTCAACTATAAACTATATTACAAAGGAATAAAATTTATAGCAGAAATAGAAATATTATCAAATTTTGCAGCTATACATGCTTAAGGGAGCGACAACAGCGAGGAAGGAAACAAGTGTCGATAACAAGGGAATACTAGTATGATAGCATGGGAATGATTGGCGACAGACAGGGACTTAGGGAGAGGCGACAATGACCGCTAATGGAATTAAGATTTAGGGACCCAAGAGAAGAGAGGAAAGGAGAGGAAGAGAGACGATAAACTTTGAAATGTTTGGAAAAAAAAAATATAAGCCCGCACAAAGGAAGAGAAAGCGCAAAGAAGAGAGAAGAAAGAAAAAAGTTGTCGCTCGTATAAGAATGTGTAGGATATCAAAATTGCGTGTGTATATATATATATATAATATTTTGTAAATTTATATTTGTTAGGGAATTAGTAGAAAATACTCTAAAATCCTTATTTTTAATCATTAAATTGGGCCGGCAAGCGGTCCAACGGTCCAAGGTCCGCAATGGCTAAAACTCATCTACTCGCCCTCGTGTTAAGGTTAGAATAAATAGGTCTCATTAGGGTTTCCGTCTTGTGAGCGGGGGGCAGCAGAACCGCGCAGCCATGGTTCTCAAGTACGGTTCTTTCTTCTCTATTCATTTTCTAATTCCAGTAGATGGTTTCTTTTGTTTCCGAACTAGCGTGATCTGGTTTATGGGGGTCGTCATAAGTATTTCTTTTTTGATTGTTTTGGAAGAATTTTATTAGATTTTTGAGATGCAACCTTTTTTTGTAGCATTTTGAGCTCTTGTTTGTTGATTTGATTAATGTAAGAAGTGTTAGCATTGCGTTATCTAGCTTTTGATTGTTGTAGCGGGATTTCGAGTATAAAAAATTTCTAGCTCTAACACGAAAGGATAGCACTTCTTCCCTCGTAATTCGTGATGTTTGAACAAAATGTATTATTTTGATGACAAGGAAGAGTTCATGAAAGTTTAAAACTTCTTCCTTTGACTGTTTTTACATTAAAGTTGTGTTGATAGTAGGAATCTGAGGCAGATACTTTTAGTTTGGAATTGCTGTATCATGTTAATTTCATTCTGGATCCCGATCAAAGATGCGTACAGTAGTTGAATTATACGCAAAGAAACAGTATATTAACCGATTGAAAAAGAATGAAATAGAAGAGCAATTATTTGCTCGGATAAGAGAAAATATGCTCCTCTTACTTTTTGCTCATGATACTTCTGTTCATTTAGGTCCCTGTAATTTTCCAGAATTTAGGTACTTTAAGATTTTCAATTCCTGAACTCTTTCAAAAGTTACTTGGAAAAAATTGTTATATTAGAGAAGGATTACTCATTAATTTTAGTGTTCTAATTACACCTTACAACAGATGATAGCCAGCATTTTCTACTGTGTTTATGTTTTTTGTTTGTGCCTTCATAAGATGTAGCATCTGGTTCTACCTATTATGTGAAACTTGTTGACGTGCTCATGGTTTTTTCCGTCTTATTTATGCACAGAACTGAGCTCTGCCGCTTTAGTGGTGCCAAGATATATCCTGGAAAGGGTATTCGTTTTGTGCGGTCAGATTCTCAGGTGAACCACTTGTATCATTATTATGTAGTTGTTCATCATCGTCCATGCCACATAATGTCAGTCACCTGTGCAACATTCTAAATGGATAAATCTTCATTTGATTATCAACTTCCTTGCCTAACAGTTAGGCTGGGTTTATTGCTTGAATCCAGTATGAAAAAAAATCCAACTGTATGGCTGTGATAGCTGAATTTAAAATTACTAATTAGCACCTACATGAAGGATAATGAATTTTTTCCCCCAACGTTTATCTACTTGTTACTGCAGGTCTTTCTTTTTTCCAATTCAAAATGCAAGAGGTACTTTCACAACCGACTTAAGCCTGCAAAGCTCTGCTGGACAGCAATGTACCGAAAGCAGCATAAGAAGGTGATTTAGTATATTTTATGTTTGTATGATGCTCATAAGAAGCTGATCACTTATTTCTATGTTTTAGGATATTCATGCTGAAGCTATGAAGAAGAAGCGCCGGACCACAAAAAAGCCTTATTCTAGGTCTATTGTTGGTGCTACTCTAGAGGTAATTCAGAAGAAGAGGTCTGAGAAGCCAGAGGTACGAAATGCTGCAAGGGAAGCTGCATTGCGGTACACAGACCTTATTACTAACTTCTTCTACTAAGTTCTTATTCGCTGTTCATTTCTTACTGTCAGAAATCTTAATTACACTTTTTTAATTCATGTTCATGTCATAGTAGCTTTGTTCAATTTTACGCTTACTCGGATGTAGAAGCCTAAACTAGCTTTTGGCCTAAATTGTTACTTCACTTTCACCCTGCTGCCTCAAAACCATGCCTAGATACATCTTTATTCTGGTTCTGTGGCACTATTTGTGCCATGATATGGCTGGACAGACCGACATTAACTTTCTTGGATACCCAAAAAATAAGTGAATTGGCATAATGTTTACCAAGGAATGCACTTGAACAAGTTTGAACTTGGTAACTGGGCGTCATTTTGACAACTATGATTTAAAGTCAATTAGCTAGTTATTAAAAGTATTCTATATGTAGAAATTAGAGACTGGATGTTAAGATTTTTCACAGTTCATATTTTAGCCTTAAGTTTTACTAAAAACTAGGCACTGTCCAATATTGCCATTTGAAATATAAGAACTTTTTTGTTCCATGTTAGAGTTTAACTGTATGAATGCACTATAATTTGCAAACTAAAATTTTTTATTTATGGATAAATCTTTGATTTGTATTATTGCATTCAGCTTTTTTGAGTAAATTTTAGTCAACTTCAGCATAGTTGACTAATGTGGTAGATTTTAGAACTTTCAAAAGTTTGTTCTTTTATGCATCTGTTAAAACTGTATGCTGTGTATGCGATAATTTTGCAGTGAAATCAAAGAGCGAATCAAGAAAACTAAAGATGAGAAGAATGCAAAGAAGGTTGAATTGGCTGCAAAGACACAGAAGACGCAGACAAGGAGTGCACCAAAAGGTCAAACTTCGAAAGGACCTAAGCTCGGAGGTGGTGGAGGAAAACGATGATTCCTACTCGGATACCGAATTGTGTACTGTTCTTCCAATTTAGTTTAATAGATCTTGTTAGTGCAACATTATTGCATATTTTTCACTATTAAACATGCTAATTGACCTTAAAGTTTGATTTTTTGGATTGTTGTATTCAAGGCTTGAAGTTTCAAAGTCCAATCTTTGTTTGCATGACTTGTTGCTCCCCTTTGCTTCTACTTGTAAGTTTAACAACTGGTTGCAAGCCCGTGGCACGCTCGCAAGCTTGCTTATTGTCTGGTGTTGAGCTCATGACGCTCGCAAGCTTGCTTACTGTCTGGCTGTGAGCTCATGACCTGGCCACAAGCCCTGCCTATTGTTTGGCTGTGAGCATATGGACTTGCCCGTTGACTGCATAACTCGCGACTTACTTGTAAGCATGCTATAAGCTCATAGCTGTCGGTTAAAATTCTACTTGTGAGTCTAACAACTGGTCGCAAGCTCATGGCATGCTCGCAAGCTTGCATACTGTCTGGTGTTGAGCTCATGACGTGTCCGCAAGCCCTGCGTGTTGTTTGGCCGTGACTCGTTGTTTGCAAAGTTCAATCCTTGTTTGCATGACTTCTTGTTTGCAAGTTATAGTTGCAGTTGTTTGGCCGTGACTTGTTGTTTGCAAAGTTCAATCTTTGTTTGCATGACTTCTTGTTTGCAAGTTATAGTTGCACCCTCCTCTTGAGGACCTTTCTCCCAACCACCTCTTGTGCGCCCCCTTTGCTTCTACTTGTGAGTCTAGCAACTGGTCACAAGCTCATGGTGTGTTTATTGCAGCAAAGCATGAAATCATTATTTCAGCAATCTTTAAGACGTTTCATACTTTCTAAACAAAAAAAATTATGAAAATATTTATTTTAATACAGCGATCATATATGCATCAAATATATTTTATTTTAAAATTTAAAATTTAGATTATAATATTTATATTAAATAAATAATAATAATAATATATAATGTGCACGAATGAGTGACCTAAAATAAGTAAGATAATATTACTCATAAAATCCTATCCTATATATTACTTTTTAAAAACAATTAACCAAATGTTATATATCTCAGTAATTAATGCTTCGTCTCGGTTTAGTCGCACAAATTAACTCTACATTAATGCTTCGTCTCGGTTTAGTCTCGGTTCATTAATGACATCTTCAATATCCATTTAATGAACCCAAATTAACTCTACATTAATTTTAAAAAATTCAATTTCCGACACCAGCGAATCTGCAGCATTACCATTTCCGGGACAAATTTACTAAATCGACTCCATTCATACCTCTGCATTACTGGACAAAAACACGGGACCCAAGGAAACAATACCCGGGTTGTTAAGTGGGTTCAGTACTTCACGTGCAAATGCCGCGCCGCTCCACACGTGTCTCATCTCACGTGCGAGACATGCCCCCGTTACGGGGGAAAGCGTTACGATAAATCGCAATAAAGGCCGTCCGTCGAACGAGACGTGGACGGTCCAGATTCCAGAGAGAAACGAAGCGTCGGTGTTTTCATGCAGCCGTCGATCCCCTGCCCCATCCGATCGCAGCCGTTCGTAAATAACAAATATTGTGCTCATTTTTGCTTTTTATATTTTCCTTTTTTGGTTACTTTCCATGAACCGAAAGCGCTCTCTCTTTCCTTAAAAGCATCAGCGCTCTCTCTTTCCTTAAAAGCATCGAACAGAACAGAGGAGTCAGAGGAGAGGCGAGGAGAGAAGAAGAACGCCATTCGGATTGGATCGCCGGTTCTTTACGGCGGAAAAGCTGCGCGATTCTTTTCTTCCTTCGTGTTTTCGATCTCGTTTTGGTGTTCTTGAAGGCAGGAAGCGCTGTGTTGCTGCCATTTGCTGCTCTGTTCTCCAAGTCTTCGGAAGAGAGATGAAGGGAGAAGAGCAAACTAGGTCTTTGTTTGGGATCTCATTGACCGGGAGGCCGAAGTGGCAGCAGTTCCTTCTGTGTTCCTCTGGTTTCTTCTTCGGGTACCTTGTTAATGGCGTTTGTGAGGTACTTCGATTCCTTTTCATGAATCGGGTGTTGTCCATGGTTTTTTACTACATGTATTCTCTTCTCTTTCTAATGCGATTCTTATTCAGCTACTTCGATTCTTTTTTCACGAATCTAATCTGATCTTATTGAGATTGCTTACCTCACCCGACCAAATTTGCGCTAAATTTTGCTCCATTTCTTCCTTGTTTGTTTGTTTCAGGAATATGTTTACAATCGATTGAAATTCAGGTATCGTTCTCAGTTGCCATTTCAGTTTACTCCCGATCTTGATTAAGTTTCTTAAACTGATTTCCTACTATTTACTTGTAGCTACGGTTGGTACTTCACGTTTGTACAAGGATTTGTGTATCTTGCCCTATTACACCTTCAAGGCTTCACCACGACTCAGATGGTGAATCCATGGAAGACTTATGTTAAGTTGTCCACTGTTCTTATGGGCTCGCATGGATTAACCAAAGGCTCCCTGGCCTTCTTGAATTACCCAGCACAGCTTATGTTTAAATCTACCAAGGTCTGTCTTCATACTTCTTTCGGCTGTTTGATTATCCTTCGGATTTGATGCAATTGTAGTGTTTGTTTGTTTAATGGTCTGAATGTTTGATTCGTTGATGCCATTGAAATTTGATTTATGTCAACTACCTGTATCCGATACTATTAGAGTTTGAAAACATGTGGTTTGCTTTCGAGTTTGAAAACATTGCTTTTCTTGTTCATTAGCATAAGATAACTTGTTGGAGTAGAAGATGTATTCATTGTGAAACTGAAGGTACGATCGGTTGTTCTATGAACAAGTCTTGTGGTGTGTCTCAGGTGTTGCCGGTTATGGTAATGGGCGCCTTCATTCCAGGTCTTAGACGCAAATATCCAGCGCAAGAATACATCTCAGCAGTGCTTCTTGTTGCGGGCCTCATCCTCTTCACCTTGGCTGATGCCCAGACGTCTCCCAACTTTAGTGTGATAGGAGTGGTGATGGTCAGCAGTGCCCTTGTGATGGACTCATTTGTGGGCAACTTTCAGGAGGCTATATTTACCATGAATCCAGGAACCACACAGGTGACTCATGCTCTATGCTCTTGTATCCAGCATTAATGAGGTATCTCTTCGTCGCTGCTAAATTTTGCCTTTCTGACCTGAATTGGTTTCTGCCAAATATGTGATAGATGGAGATGCTCTTCTGCTCAACTGTGGTGGGACTACCATTACTGATTCCACCCATGCTTTTTACTGGGGAACTCTTTAAGGCCTGGAACTCTTGCAATAAGGTGAGGTGTTTGGCATCCACAGTTTGAATCCTTTTCGCTATTAGTTCGATTAAATCATGTGCAGTTGCATTGTGCATGGGAAATCTTAGTTCATCTAGTAGGTACTTTGATGGCGTTCTGTAATTTCCAAATTATTTACTAAAGCTTGAAAAACATGAATCCCAAGTTGGAAGGATCATTCAGCTTAACATGAAAAGGACATAATGTTTGCAGTCAAGCTGGATTAAGCTTCCGTTGATATGTTCTCTTATTTTCTACTTCAAATTACTTGAAAAGAATCTGTCATTTGAGTTGCAATTGTTTTGTATTCCCCTCTCTGAGTGCAGCATCTGTATGTTTATGCGGTGTTAGTCTTCGAAGCCATGGCAACTTTCATTGGTCAAGTATCGGTGTTATCACTTGTCGCGATATTCGGTGCAGCAACAACTGCCTTGGTATGTCTGATCACTCAGCAGTTTCTCCTTGTCGATATTGGAAAAACTTAATCGCGTAAAATTGATGTGTTTCTTAGGTGACTACAGCAAGAAAGGCTGTCACACTTCTGCTGTCTTACATAATATTCACAAAACCTTTGACAGAGCAGCATTCTACTGGACTTCTGTTGATCTCCATGGGAATCATTTTGAAGCTGATTCCCGAATGCAAAGAGCCGGTTTCATTGAAACAGAAACAGAAGCAGCAGCCCATATGATGATGAATTGAGTTCACTAGTGCGAACTGTGAAGGTAAGCACAAAATGTTGCTTATATGTACTTGTGAAGATTTCATTAGTTTGAAGCATTGCATAAGATGTTTCGTTGATTTGTTCCTCGTTTCTTTTGTGGTTGGGCTTCAAGACCTTCGCCAACTAACTCTAAATAGTTGAGATTAACACTGCAATTATTGAAGACGATGAAATAATTTGGAATATTAAGATTTGCACTAATTTAAGCAATACAAATACAAAGATTTGAGTTATTATTATCCTTTTATATATAGAAAGAGATTTATTTGTAATATTTCTTTCTGACAAGGAGAAAGGGGAACAAGAACCCTAAAGAGAAAGGGAAAGCAGAAACCTAAACAATTTTAAAAGTTATTTAGCTCACATTTTCAATGCCTTTAGCTCACTCTATGCCTTCCAAACACTTAAACTTGGCGAAAGTGATATAATTAGGAGACAATTGGTGAATAAGACGTCAAGTGATTTTTTATATTCTTTATTGGAATCAATCATGCCATAGAGGAATGAGAAGATATATCCCTTGTGCTATGTCAAATAGGCTTCAAACAGTTTACTTGTGGAAGAATATCACGACGCGCGACAATCTCGTTGTCTACTTCTAATTGGTTGCATATATCGGGGAGAAGAAAGTGTTTTTACTGAGGGATTTTGATGGTTAACGAACATGTTTAAGCGAGCAATGCATGTTTAAAAAAGACTATAAATTGATGATAAAATCAATTCAGTTTATTGCCAAATGCTGAAGTAAAGATCTGAAATCGACACTTGGAGAAAATTCAAATGCTGAAATTGGAAATCCACATATTTACCATATTTGTGGGGGGAAAATACGCAATAAATAGGAATCCTCAATGAAAATTAACAGCAAGGAATCATTACGATCAAAACCATTCCTAATATTGCATATGAAATGTTTTTCACCGGTCGGGCCGGGTTTATTTTGCACGGGACGTAAGTGGCGCGTGCGGTAAAGGCGCCAACTGGATTAACTCTTACTCCCGTTTATACCTGTGTTATGAATGTGGAACCCGGGAGTGTACGTGGGGTGGGTGAATCTAGTGGGGTATGTTTTAATGTTTCTTTAAGAAGCGGCACACGCAGGCGGTGCCCCGCTGAGCTTCTCCGCAAGGAACAAAAGGCGTGCGCACAGGAGGGGATCGTGGGCACGGATTCGCTGCTTAGTTGAGATCAGGACACTGATTTTTCCACCAGCGGGAAGTAGCCGACGGCGCTGGGCATGCGGTTTTTTGGTGGGTCGCATTTGATTTACCCGGACCGTGTCCTTGAAGATTGCTCTCGGCTTTCTGTGCACGGGAGAAGGCGAGAGTGGACACGAGTCGCGCAGCGATAATAGCGACGACAGAAAGTAGAACTGCGCTCTCGCCTCTTCCTTTGTTTTCTTCCCTCTCTCTCACTTTGGCTCTTCCGCCGTGGACTCGGCTTCTTCTCCGCCGCCCGCCGGCCGACCTCTTGTCGGATTCTCCTTCTACCACCATTGTATATATTCCTTCGTCCTTCTCTTCCTCCTCCGACGGCAAAAGAAACTGCGAGAACTGTGAAAAGGAGACATGGAGGAGAGCCGCACCGAATTGACGCAACTCCTCCACCTTTCCTCCGCCTCCTCCTCCGCCGTTACATCGTCATCTCTGCCTCCCAGTCCATTGGATCGACCCAATTTCACTCAGCAGTTCCGCCACTTTGCTCCCAGCTTCAGCCTCGAAGCCGTCGACTCCTCCAAAAGGCCAGGCATTCCGCCGATCCCTCCTTCTCCGACCTCCTCCTCAACGGTGGCGCTCCCATTCCACTCACGGTCTCTTTCCCAACCCCTTGGCTGTGATTCATTGCCCCACCTCGCTACCCGTACTCCTCCGCCTCGCTCCTTGATAGTGGACCCCATGCTAATCGACGACCGGACGTCTGCTTCTCGTACCCCGGCACCGCGTGATGGCCTGCCCCCTCGCAGCGCGCACCGCCGCTCCCACAGTGATGTAGCCTTCGGCCTCCCCCTACCTTCGCCACCGGCGCCGCGGCCCATGCCCTCCTCGAAGCTAGTAGACAACGGCGTCGCCGAGGTAGTCCGCGTAGGCGACCGCTGCAAGTCCGAAATAGCAGCTGTGGACGATTTGATCATTGCTTACATGGACAGCTTGGACACGTTGAATTCTTCCGGAACGGATGAGAAGCCCGAGGATCTGGTGGAGTGCAGCAGGATGAGCGGAACGAAGACGAGCGGGGCTGACAGCAGCGAGAATGAGGCGGAGAGCAGCGTCAACGAGAACTGCGGTGATGGAGGTTGCAGCAGGGAGAGGAAGGAAGGGAACAAGAGAAGCGCCGCAGGGGATCTGACGCCAATTAGTTTGCGTCATCGAAGAAGTTTCTCCATGGACAGTTGCATGGGAAAGCTACAGTTCGGGGATAAGTCTCCCAAGTTTCCAGCCTCGTCTGGAAATCAGATGGGACAACTTTCACGTGGTGGTTCGATGGACAAGACAATGAACACGTTCAATTTGGAGTTCGGTAATGGCGAGTTTAACAGCATTGAGATGAAGAAGATTATGGCAGATGAGAAGCTTGCAGAGATTGCTTTAGCAGATCCTAAAAAAGCGAAGAGGTGCTTTTCTAGAGCTCAAAGTTCAAGTTTTGAGCTTAACTATCTAAACTCATTTGCTGATTTTCAGAATTTTTACCAAATTCTATGCTTTGGATTTCAGAATTTTGGCCAATCGCCTTTCAGCTGCTCGCTCGAAGGAGCGGAAAATGCATTATATTTCAGAATTGGAGCATAAGGTGCACATCTTGCAAAACGAGGCTACTAAGTTATCAGCACAATTGATTATACTACAGGTTTGGTTTCTAGTACTTCTTGATAAACATCTGTATATGTTCTAAAATGCTTGATGGGTTGTAGTACCATCTGCTTGCAGAGGGACTCGGCTGGACTTGCAAGTCAAAACAATGAGTTGAAATTACGTCTTCAAGCCATGGAGCAACAAGCACATCTGAAAAATGGTAACTTTTATGTCAAACTTGTTAGTTCTTGTAAAATCCTAAGGCGCATGAATTCTAAATAACCGAAATAAGAATTCGTATAGGAAAAAACAAGAACATGAGCATGGATCCAGTTTATTTTTATCATGGCATAGCAAAATAAGTATATAAACTAAAATTGACAAAGAACCTAATTGTAGAGTCATAGTCCTTGTCTTTAGCGTCGTCCAAATAGATCCCCTTAGGAAGAAGAAGAAGAAGCGGAAGCAAATAGGAGAGGTCTTCCAAGGGGCTTAGGGTTGACGGCGCCGAATTCTCTTGGTATAATGGGGAACCAAGAGATGTCTCAAGAAGATGCCCTAAATCCTTGTGGACCTCCCCTTATATAGGCAACCAATCCGTTATCAACCCATAAATGATAACGGATTAGGCTAAAGGGTTCTATACATACGGAGTCCGCATCCAATAACCCGAAATCCAGTAACTTAAGTTAGATCACTTAACGAGTTTCAGTATCGCAAGTCAATAAATCGCATGTAAG
>JBBUKS010031471.1:0-11062 GCA_038050645.1 Hedychium gardnerianum | reverse complement strand
CTATGATTTGAATCCCTGGTCAATTTTTAAATGTGCCAGATAGTTAAATCAAAAAAATGACCGCTCAATCTAGGATTAATAGAAAGAAAGTTGCCCCGGGCTAGTGCAACGGTAAATTATCTAAGCTATCATTCAAAAATTTATAATTTAATATTTAATTATGATATATTTATAAAAAAAATTAAATGGAGCACGCAATGATGCAAAATTTTTGGATAGTTCGGCATGAATATTTTCGATTTACCCCGACGGTCGATGAAAACATCCATGGATCGAATTAATCACCCCAAGTTCAATGTTACGTTCATTATTTTTTTAATAGAAAAGTTGTCCCGAATAATGATACAATAATTAGATTCTCTAATAAAAAATTAAGAGATTTAAAATTTGAATATAAATAAGGCGTAAGAAATTTTTCCTCTAGTAAAAAATGGATCTAAAAATATTAGTTATTTGAATGAGTCTCCATTAACATTTCTAGATTTACTCTGATAATTAATAAAAAAAAATTGTAAAATCAAATTAGTCATCTTTAAAATTAATTAGAAAATTAAATATTTAAATTATAAAAAAAATAGAAAGAAAGATGCCCTGGAAATTAAATTTCAGTAAATTAATAAATATTTTTTTTTATAAATAATTGAATATTAAATCGATGAGCTATCATTATAAATACTTAGTAAAAAAATTTGTATGAGATCATAGAGTTAATAGACGTAAATTAGATATTTGTCAACTTACAAAAAACGTCAACTTTCATTGTGGCAAAAGGCGAAACGCTCGCCTCCAGCGCCCCCGCCAGTCCGTCCCAGGACCAACACGGAGGAAGTAAATCACGGGGGCTAGTCTAACCGGCCCGAACAGTGACTAATGCATAAGGGGGCAAAAACCTGACTACTAGCCAGGATTTGATCCCTAGACCTTATTGTGACAACACCTCATGCACTAGCCAACACCTCAACTTTCAACATGGATGAAGGTTGAACAAAGATTATAAAATAAAATGCATCCTTTTTTTTTTTAATTTTTTTTTGGTGAGATAAAATGGAAAAGTGAATTAAACTTTATGCTTTCTTCTCCTCGGCTCTTTCTATAAACACACCGTGAGGTGGAAGTTGGATATGCTCACACAAATCCTGTCCGGCAAATTCACGATCCGTTAAAGCAGACGAAATGTGCTATAAATAAATAAAATAAATTATCTTCCCGCATAAAGTCTGAATGAGAATGCCCTCGCACTGAGGGCTATGACGGCGCGTCCTACTTACCGCATAGAACAGTGCACGGTGGCCGTACTTGATTTGCCTAATTTGGAAAACTCAACCTCGGCTTGCCAGTTTTGGTTCAGTCTTCTTCCACCTCGCAGTTTCTTCTTCTTCTTCTTCTTCCTCCTCCTCCTCCTCCTCCTCTCTCTCACTCCAACTCTACTTCTCTTTCTCATCTTCTTACTTCCCCTCCTGTTTTTCTCCCAAGATCGATTCGTAGAGGGCGGTCGGATTTAGGGCTAGGGTTTCATCGCCCTCTCAAAAGTAAGAACAGAGAAAGCGGAAAGTGAAAGAGTGAATCCTGATGGCCCGTCTTCCGGCAGACTCAAACAAGCTCGGGCCGCGTTCCACGGCGACAGCAACGAAGTTGGAGATCGACGATGCACCGGATGACGACGACGAGCGCCCCCGCATCAAGAAGAGATCCAAGACCACAGTTTCCAATCTCAAGGTTCATGTTCGTTTGTTTCGTTTCCAAAAAGTAAAGTTTGGGGCTCGATTGCAGCAACTTTTCTTTATTGATTTGAAAAAGGGGTGATTTTTTTGTGCTCCACAAGTGCTAGTTCTGAACTTTTGATATTGTTTGAAGATCACAGATTGATCTTTGGTATGAACTGAGTGCAGCTCGCGAAGCTCTGTATGCGATTCTAACATGTTGATTTCTTACAGTATGTGGTTGGCAGTGTGCTTGATGATCCCAGCCCTTTGGGACTACGTCTCAGGAAGAGCCCTTCCTTGGTAGATTTGATTCAGATGACACTTTCACAGGCAAATGCAGCAGCTGCATCAAGTTTTGGGAGCTTGCAAGCTGGAAATGAGAAAGAACTGAAGTCATCAGTCATCTCTGGTTCGACTCCAGATAAGATGAAAGCCTCCAACTTCCCTATGTCATTATTGAGAATTGGTTCGTGGGAGGTAAGGGAGTATGTTGCTAATGATTTTGTTGTTGTTGTTGTTGTTTGTATCTAAGGATCGGTATATGATTAAGGCTATGTGTTCACTTCACCTAGCATTCTTAGATAGCAATTCACTTTGACCCTAACAATAAATCAATGCAATGTGTTTTCTTGGACAATCGGTTCAAGAATCACACTAGAGAAGAAACTCGAAAACATAACACATGATCATCAGATCTTAAAGCCGATTCAAACAAATGATCAACAAGACCTCTAACTTGTGCTTAAATCCTTTTTAAGCCTTAGATTTAGTCAACTACACATGATTGCTTTTGTTGTATGGGTCATTGTCTAGAATTTTTCTCATATTTCTACATGCTTGGATTCTTAACTTGTCGACCAATATAGTTGTTTCAATTTGTTTGGGTAAAAATAACCAATATCTTTTTTCTGGACTAATGTCCTAGTGGAAGTTCTGCACTTCCTTCTTCTTTAGTAGAAGGGTTATAGCATGAGAAACTAAAGTCTAGCTATTTTTGAACAGCGTGTATCAAAATACGAAGGCGATTTAGTGGCAAAGTGCTACTTCGCAAAACATAAACTTGTTTGGGAAGTTCTTGAAGGTAGCTTGAAGAGCAAGATTGAAATTCAGTGGACAGACATTACTTTTCTCAAGATGACATGCGTGGAAGACGGGATTGAAAGTTTGGATATAGTGGTAGGATCTATTCGATTGAATTAGATTTGGTTTTTAACTTTTGTTTCTATATCAAGCTAATGCATAAGTATTCAGTTGGCGAAGCCACCTCTTTTCTTTCGGGAGACGGATCCTCAACCTCGGAAACATACCTTGTGGCAACCAACACAAGATTTTACTAGCGGGCAGGCCAGCTTGTTCAGGTGAAAGGTTTTTTTTTTTTTTCGCCGAAACATTTCTCTTCGTTCTTTGGCTGTGCCTCGTGTGGATTTATATGTACTTGTTTTTGATGAAGTTATGCATTTTGAAAAACTTCACCCTCTAAAATCCTGACGACCTCAATTCCTTCCTGTAGGAGGCATTTTCTACAATGTTCTTATGGTTTTCTAAGAAAAAACATTGAGAAGATTGCTCATTGTGATCCACGTCTGAATTCTCTTTGGCAGCAACAAGATGTAACTTTAGATCCTCCAAACTTTGAAACACAGCTCTTGTTTTTTGAGGATCAAGATGATTCTGAAAGCCGTGATCTCATCGAAAAAGAAGATTACAGAAACACCTCGAGTTTATCTAATTCTTTATTCACTGCCACTTCATTGATGTCTAGTAAGAATGAACCAAGGAATTTTGTTGAAAGGAGGCTTAACCATGCCTTTATGGATTCACCTTTGCCATGCTCAGGTATCATCAGTTCCCTTCCAACGTTTTGTTTTCTAGTCTCACAAAAAGGCTACTTAGTGGCTGGCATTTTGATCCAATATGTCGATGCTCTATCAAACAACGAGGAATTCCAAGACGTTACTCGGCGTCTTCTAAATGACTTGCAGTTCATCGCCACCCCTAATGCTCATGCTCCTTCTCCCATCTCAGGTGTTAACTCTCTTTGCTGTCAGTTCCAGAAAGATGCAGGCACAAACTCAATCCAGGCTTGGCACAAAACTACCAGTGATGGCTTGCAACCAGATGCTGGGTTTCAAGATGAATTTGAGCACGATGAATTTGTTGATCAAAAGCCATTTATCTCAAGAATCGAATCGTTTGGGGAACTTCTAATGCTTCCTCGAGTAGCATCCATACCCCAGTTCTTGTTCAACATTTCAGAAGATAAGAATGACGATGGATAAATTGTATGATATCCTTCCAAGTTGTGCATATTGTTTAGAATCTAGTAGCATAAAGTTTGAAGCTGGGTTTGAAAACAAATACTAGGTTGGATTGCAAGTAATGTCGTTTGTAATTATTGTACATAATACCATTATGTTTAAAGGAAAGCCTGTTCTAAAAATTTCAATTGATGACTGCATAACAAAAAGAGGAATCCAGGTCCGATGCCAGGTTGAATTGAAGGCGTGTAAAGCTTAATCAATAGGAACCTCAACCTCCATCTTCAACTGAGAGCTGCCAAGAATCTGTATCAAGAAGGAAAAAATGTCATTGCTGCATTCTGCTTGGAATGAAATGGCTATTTCTAAGAAACAGAATGATAAATAATGAATATACTAGAAATGAGTATTTCTTTTTTACTTTAGTTCATAGAATTGACCGGAAATAACGATTCTTACATTCGACTTGACTTGTACAAATGTTAATAAAGTTTTCACAATGATAAAATATTTTCAATGAAATATTTTATCAAAAATGTGTAGCTTGCACAGATTCCTTCAGATGCAACACATCTGCATTGCCACTGGGCCAATGGAGCCACCACCTATACCTTCGCAATTTGGCTAGCACATTTGACCCACTAGGTCCACTTGGCTTTATTGACATGATCGATAAATTTAACTTGAGAGCAACCCAACCCCTTTAACTCGACCTGTTTGATCAACCCAAGTGGTACATTCAAATTGTTCAGCTTGGACTGATTGACTTGTCTGCCCCTATTAGTTTGTCCAACTTGCCAAGCTCTATCAAACCATCTGACTATTTATCTTGGCCCATTTCGTGTCAAACTTGATTGATTTGCGACTTTAATAAGCTCATCCGATCCATCTCGTGCTTCGGGTCAATTTGATCTTATTGGGCACACCTAATCCAACTTGACAAATCAGTGTGCTCCCAGCTCAATTAGCTTGCCTAGCCCTGTTGACTTACTCAGATTGTTCAACCTAAACAATCTGCTCAACTCATTTGACCCATCCAATCCACCCGATTGCATGAGTTGAATGAGAAACTTAATATAAACAGCAGAAACAGTGTATAACAGTAAAATAGCATGAGTTGAATGGCTATCAAGTTACTGGTCATGACCAACGCAGATTAATACTACTATTTTATCCAGCTCAATGCACCTTCAATCTGTAAACAGAGACCTAAAGCTCAAATTTGTAGTAGAGATACGAAATAAGTAGTACATTCGTACCCGTATGAAGTCAGACAGGACAAGAGAGGAGTCCCTTCTGTAGCCAGCTTCTTCAAGGACACGGGTTATAACTTCCTGAAACGATATATGGATATATTAGTAAAAAAAAGAATGGAAGAGTAGGTAACACTTCAGCTTTAACCCGTAAACTACAGCCTATAGAGTGGTATCTATGAGAAAAGAAAGATAACACTTTAGCTTTAACCCATAAACTACAGCCTATAGAGTGATATCCACAATGCATTATGTTGGGACAGAAGTAAAGTTAACCGTGTGAAACTATGTTTTCAACATAAATCTTGTTAAATGCATTATTAGCCAAGATTTCAAGCTAAAGTATCAATCCTGGACCCAAATGATATTGTATCATGCGGACAGCAATGATCAAAATGTATTATTCTAATAAATTATCAAAACTTAACACTATTTGGTAAAGACAATGTATCCTATATTATTGTGTCAATCATGTCAATAATCTCATATTATGCCAACACTCGACATCCCTTACCATGCTACAAAACAAATAAAAATAAAAATAAATTGAGATCATATTATTTGTTTAGATTGTGTCCATACAATATAATGCTAAAATCAAACTATTTCAGATGAAACACCAAATTTTAACTATGTTATCTTCTTTTTCTTCTTCATCTCCTTCCTCCTACCTCAAATTCACTTTTGATACCATAAATCGAAACGTCAATATGATATCGAAATAGTATTATTCAAGTCAAAGGCTGAAACTCATAGGTAGTGTCAATGGCATCAATGAATGGAAAGGACTATGATGTGGAATTGAAAAGGAGGGCAAGAAGAATGGGAATAGGGAGAGTCCATCATAGATGGAGTTGCAAAGCTACCATTTGCACCCATAGAAATCCCTTGTGGTCACAGCTTGTGAAACTGTGATGCTCACTGAAATGAGGAAGGCAGCTACAGCTTGCATGGCTCACAAAATTGAGGAAGACAACTGTATTGCATCTTGAAGTGTTTTGTGAGCCAATCAAAGGACAAAACGATAAGTTTTGTCCATCTTGATCAGCACAAAATAAAACTTAAAACCATGTTAATAACTACTATTTGATATTTATCCAGACTGAACCCAAATAACATATTAAATTCCAGTACTTTGTTGCCTCTTGGAGCATTTATAAAGCAGGAAAGCACAAGCCTTCAGAAAACCAGGTAAACTGTCATCCTAATTCCTAAGTACCTCGAGTAACCAAAATTGTTGCAAACAAAAAAAGTAAAAGTTCAAATAGGCTGTTCTTTGGGAATGATATAGTCGAAGTAACTTATCAGTTCATCATGTGACAATATTTTCTGATTTCCAGAGCATAGTTGTATAATCCATGTGCTCATCCTCTCAGTTTACTTGTCAACTAAAATGATTTTTCAAGAACCAAGAAGCATATTATCTCTAAATTCACTAAATTGAAGTTGTCCAAGTGTCTATAAATAAAGCAACCCACTTTAGAGCATTATACAAAATAAGTTCTGAATAAAACGTATATTTGTTCTTTTCTTTTGGCAGTGGGAAGATGCTATGGGGACGTCTGTCATCCACAAAATTTGACAGGCTGACTTAGTAACCAAAACAAACTGATATGAAGCGATAACTAGATTAACTCTACAATATTCGTCAGGTTTTGCGAGAAAGAAAGATTAAGGAATTACCAAAGATCCATGTCCAATAACAGAAACATCTTATGTTCTGGATTGTCCAGAAAAAAACGAGTTTGCACATAGTAGAAGAAAATTTGGGGATACCATAGAAGTGCAAATGCTGCAGCACACTGTATTAGAGTTTACAGGGAGTAGAAGAAGATTTGAAGTACAAATGCTGCACCACCCTATCTATTACTTATTAGATGTGTACTCCAAGAAAAAGGAACCTATCAAGTATGCATGCAAGTAAGTGTTCCATATGGATCCTTCTCAATCAGCAATTGCTATCAGGATGATGCAGGCATGGGATTTCATGATATGAAAATGATGCACTATGCATAGAGGCTTCCAGGTGGAGGGCTTGTCTGTTAGACAGGAACTCCTTCCAAATTCTATCATCATTTTGTTGGCAAGCCAAAGCCAGAGAACACATGTGATTCACTAAAAATTGGCTTGTCTGTTAGCCAGGAACTCATTCCAAATTCTATCATCATTTTATTGGTCAGTCAAAGCCAGGGAACACCTGTGATACACTAAAAAAAATTTAAGTATTCATAATGGTTTATTGTTGGGTAGTTTCTTTGTTTGATGGGTAGTTCCCTTGTCTAATGCTTATTAGAGCCAATTAAGATAATGTCCAGTGCAGCCAACAGTTACCAACTATTATTTTCCATTTCTCCCAATCCATTTTCTCATCTTTGCAGAAGTTTAGTATAGAGCACATATGATCTCCTCCTATTCTTCCTATCCATCATAGTCTTCTCTTTAGGAGAAATGTAGCTCTACGTAACCATTTAATTGGTGCTCTCCTTGAGAATCATTGACTAATTTTATAACAAAGCATCATTCTTCCAAGTGCCTTAAATGCATCTCATGTCACCTTTAGTCTCAACATCTCAAGCAAGGCTCACGTCAGATATTCCAGCAACTATAGTTGTAGTTGTTTGACTTCTTAATTTCTTTAGTTAGGCCAAAATAGCCGTGATGATTAGAGCTTCTCCATATTCCTTTCTCAGTCTGATTCTAAAACATCAGGTTCAATCTCGAATTGCGCAAGGAATCTCTCGTATTTGCTCAATGACTAATCTAGTAATCTCAATACCTTGAAGGCACACCTGAACCAACTTAATACTGACTACATATTGGATTTGGAATCACCTTAACTGAATAAATGAAAGAAGCAACTTATAGAAGCACACTATATCACAATATCTACTGAAGCCAAAAACTCACTAAACCACCCTTGCTCGGCGAAGAAATACACTACATTCGAGGTTATTGAACTTGCACAAAAATCTTGCTTGTTTCACTTGCCATGAAGCTCTTCACATGCTTGCTTCCTAGGCACTTGAAGGGCCTCTATTAATTGAAGTGGAAGGAACTTGATGAAGAGTCTTTAGTTACTTTTTACAAGTAAAGATAATTGTTAACAGTTATAAAAATTCTTATGCAGGAACAACGGCAAGAAAAATACTATGAGAAGAGAGATGGTGATGTCAACTCTCAGCATTTACTGAAAGGTGATGTCGACTATTCACATTAGCCAGCTTACCGAAACTATTTCAAAATATTGCATGTGCAACAAGATTATGTCAAATTAGAACCAAAAGCCACCAACTATATGCATATATTAGGATATCCTAGATATCTATATTAGTATGGTCATTTTGTTGTCACCTAAATCACAGTAAAATACTTGCAGGAACTTACATAATCTGAAATCACCCAACTCAGAGGTAACTTAAAAGGATGCAGTTTCAATCTACTACTCACTGCTTGAATTGCCATAAACAAAATTCAAAGTTCCATGTATTTCAATCTTGATCCTCCAGATTCTTGATTTTGTCAACTCGGAAAACATGGATGTCGTATGATATGAAATACTATTTATTATTTAACCAAACATAGCTCTCGATAGTTAGCAGCTCTTGCCTACACTAGTGATAGACACCTATCTTAATTCTGTAGTCATCTTACACAGATCAAACTACCACTAAAGCAAACCTACAATCCATGTAGCAGCAAAGAGAAAGATATAACGAATGCACGAAATTTGTTTAATGCAATAGCTTATTTCAATTCTCATCGAAGACCTCATCTAACAGATGAACAGAGTATGTTCTCTAAAATAAAACAGGCAAATATAAGCAATAAACAATAAATCTCACCAACCTGCCTCTGCTGCTCGCTAATGAATGATCCTGTTAAGTCCCTTAATACACTCAATATATCATCGAATGTGACTTTCCCATTGAAGTTGAAATCATAGACCTTGAACAAAACTACCCAAAAACAAATGTGATGTTCAACAACAAAGAGAGGCAAAGTGAAAAAAAAATGGAAAGATAAAAACATAGTGATCACATTCAATTTTTTGCTGGAGGCTAGTCCGAGGGCTGAAAGCAGACAGGAACGCGACGAATTCTTTAAAATTTAAGCCATCAAGCATCCTTAACAGCCTCTGAGACAAGCAAAAACTCTAAAATTGAACTTTGCCCAATGTATGAAAGTACAAATCTCTGTAAATTGAATTTTTAATTCCAAATGACCAAATGCAGTTTTTTTCTTATTTTTTCTCTGAAATGTTCATGTGTTAGCTTATTTTGTTTGCTAGATTTTATCAAGCTTGTTTTGACAAGCATTAACTTTTCTTAGTCTAACTTGGTTGGTCTTATGGACTCTCGTAATCATTGTAAATTGCTGGTTAATGGCGTTCGATAGAGTTTAGTGGACCTAGATTCACCATTACTCGTTATCTAAAAAACAAAATAATAATATTTTTTTTAAAAAAAAAAGAAAGAAAGAAAGAAATGCATCAAACCTGAGAGAGAGGATTAACTGCGAACTCCGGCACTGACAAGAACTCATCTCCAGTGATGAACCCGCTGCTGTTGCGATCGAGCTGGCAGAACCTGTGATACAAAGATACAATCTCCTGCTGCGAAACTAAGAATCAAGCAAATAAATAAACAAATATTAACATACGTAGATTAAAATCAAGCCACGATTCATGATCGTGGAGGACAGAGTACAAGAAAAAAAAAACAGACCGCGAAGCTTGACAGAGGAATCAAAAGGGCAGATCGGGAGACTCACAGGCGTGATTGCAATGTTCCTGGACCTCTTCGATGTCGTATTGGGTGAGCATGGAGGAAGTATTGCCCATCGGTAAGGCGAATTGCGTGAGATTGAATCGTGTACCAAAAATCTCGCAAACCCTTGTGGCCTTATCCCCTCTCTTAATGGCGCTCTAGATCTAAAAAGGTGGCGTTTTATATTTTGTTTGTTTAACTTTTATTTCCCTGAAAAAAAAAGTTTCGATTTAACTTTCACCAAATTTATATTTATCAAAATATGTACCTTTTTTTTTTCAAAATACCCTCTCAGTCTCAGCCAAGTACCCGTCCGAACCACTCCCAATAACCCGAACCACTTTCCCTGACCGCAATCTCAAGGTTTTTCCCTCTACTTTTTATCTCTCCCACTGACTCTTTAATCTTCCATTTTTTAAGCCCTAATAACACTTGCCTCTTGCTCTAAACCCTTTGTTCTCATTATCAGTGATTTTTTTTTAAAAAAAAAAGTGACTCTGTCGTCTTTACGATGGTAAAAATGAAACACTCATTTAGTATCTTCGTCAATTTATTTTAAAATTAATATATAAAAAATAAATTATAAAAATTAATTTATTAATTCAGACAGTAATTAATATATAGAGAAAGATAAAAATCAAATTATTAATCAAAATTTGATTTTTAAATTTTATGATGATAATATTTTATATACTAATTATCAGTTCATCTTACGAAAACGACTCTTTCATCCTTTATAAACCCTAGTCTTGTGGTCTTTTTTACTTCCTTCTAGAGTATATTGGACTATCCTGTAAGATTATTAAGATGATAATTTTACCTTTTGTCATAATATAAGTTAGCTTTGTAGCGAATTTGGAAAGAGATAAAATGATTAGGATAGGGGAAGTGCGAGTATATTAACTATTAACATTTCAAAACGTATTGAACAGTCAGCGCAAAAAAAAAAAAAAAAAAAGCCAAAATGTTATTGAATGAATCTACCAACTTGTAACAAGCTAGATGAGTTGAAAGAAAAGAGTAAAGCAGAGGGATGAATACATGCGATTGAATGAATCTAGAAAATGAAGTGGATCAGAATA
>JBBUKS010031424.1:0-11065 GCA_038050645.1 Hedychium gardnerianum | reverse complement strand
TTTTATATATATATATATATATATATATTATATTATATTTATTAAATAAAATATGATTATTATTTTAAAAATATATGAGTTAAAATTATGGACTAAAATAAATTTTAGTCTGTTTGAATTAGTAATTTTAATTTTTCATTAATTAAATTAATATTTTTTATTTTTTAAAAATTAAAGTTAAATTTAATTTTTTTACTTGTCAAAATTAGTTTTGATTGATAGTTTTATTTTTTACTATAGATTTTATTGGTAATTTATTTTTTATTAAAATTTGATCCATAATTTTTATTTTTTTATTGATAAAAATTTAATTTACTAATCAAAAAAAATTTGATTAATAAATTAAAAATATTTATTAGTTGTACTTATTAGTAATTGATATTTTTTTATAAAAATATTTTTAAAAAGTCAAAATAATATTTAATATTACACTATTATTTCTCTCAAATTTTATTTTATTTTGCTAAATTAGTTAGTATTTTTAATATTTTATTTATTAAATTTAATTTTATTTATTTAATTAAAAATATTCATTAGATAAATATTTTTTTTTAATAAATTATGCTTGAAAATTTAATATTAAATTTTACTAATAAAAAAATAAGCTTTGATACAAGTAGTCGTTGCTTCACGACTTTCAATTGCGAATGCAAACTGACCTTTTAAATTTTACTAATAAAATTTAATGTCTTTAAGAGTATTTTATATTAAAAATTATTTTTTAAAAAAAATATTAAGGCCTATTGTGCTCAAGTCCTCTAAAATTATTGAGTCGACTTTGATATCAACACTATTTTTCTTTATGAAAATTTTTGGTGTTCTCTTCCCGCTCAGACCTCTCCCCTCCCTCCTTCCTTCTTGCTAATTTAGCTGCCTCCCAACCAAATATTGGAAATATGAATGGAAAAAAGTGATGGAGAAGAATTTTTTTTATTATACATGAATTTAATCTCACATTAGAAGTTTTTTTTTTTGGCTTTATGAATATACGATGTGAATAAATACATGAATTGGATATCAACACTTTTTAATCGTACATGTATATACGATGTGAATAAATACATGGGGAGAGACTCTCTCTCACGCATGGGTGTGCACGAGGGGTACAAATCTAGGATCCGGATTACATTGAACTAAGTTGACTCATGTGCGAGCATGACCTGCGCGCGCTGAAGCCAGATCGGTCGAGGTAAAATTTGTCCGAGTGGATAAACTAATATTTTTTCACTTAAATAATCTTTTGCTCAAATGTATAACAGATGAATTAATTGAGATCAATTCAAATCCGTAATTTGCTTTAGAAACGGTCGATGAGTAAATGACCAGCGAGTAAAGACATTGAATGCTCTTTATTCGGTAATTTATTATAGCCAAGGGTGAGCGCTCCTATATAAGGAGGTTGTGACCCTGGACAGAAGGAGACATGAGCTAGTGCTAGAGATTTTTCTCCACCTTCGTTCCCTCAAAATCTTCTCTCCGTCGTGCATTTTTGCTCGATAGTTTGTCCGTGATAACACTCGAGTACATTCTCAATTCAGCGTGATCCACCAATGCTTATGGTGATGACGATTTGCCGTTGTATCTTGGGAAATAGACAACCCGAGAAAACTTTGAAGCACAGCTGGAGGTGGGGCGAATTTGTTTCAAGAAAGCTGCTTGATAGTAGGTCTCAGCATCTTCTTTTCCAGACTCGGAGTTCCACTCAGTCGGGGATGCTTTTTCCCGACTCGGAGTTCCACTCGGTCGGGGACGCTTCTTCCCGACTCAGTGTCTATTTGGGGAGCAATAGAGTCCTAGAGTATTCTTTTCTCGAATCAACTCCCGACTCGATTTCCTACTCGGAGGTTTTTGTTCCCGACTCGGAGTCTTTGCTTCCCGACTGAAGAAACCTCTCGGCGAAGTCTTCTCTCCCTAACTCGACTCCCGATCCGACTCCCGACTCGACTTGGCTTCCATTCTATTTTTGACTAAAGGAAGCATTCGAGTACTCTCATCCACTCGAGGGCACTCGACCGAACTAGCCCTGCTGGGAGCTTGAGATTATCCACTCAGGTTATCTCGACATATAAGTTGAAATTAATCTGGTGTAATTTCAATTCAATTACAATTCCTTAATATCTCCGACAGATTGTCCAACACTGAATTTGTGATCCTGCGTGTCAACACCCATCAGTGTGGCCGACGTGACTCCTTTGATAAAAAAAGTCAGCACTAGGCTGAGAGTGGAGCTCACGGATGCATAAGGAAGAGACTCAAGAATGGGAGAACTCGAGGGAGAAGAAAGCCTTCAGGAGTAAGAGAAAAACCAACTCTTCACTCATTTTCACCTACCCTTATATAATCGGAGGAGAAGGGCCTACATGGGCTACAATGCAAGTCAGGAGCCAACAAGGTCGACGGAGAAGGGTCGGTCGCCATGGGCAAATGATAGAGTCATACGCTTGGCCTTGGTCCGATTGTCGGCTAGGCATCACTTTTAGTGTAGACTGCCCTGACATAGGCAGTTATGGGCCATTGGGTACGGTGGCTATGATTGTCAAAAGTGGTCAGAGGTTGAGGTCAAAGAAAGCAACTCGACAAGGATGCTTCCACCTGATTGAGCTCCTTTGTGCAAGCGCTAGGTCAAGAGAGTTCGCTCAGGCTCGGAGAGGATGTTCCTGAAGTGCATGATCTACTACTTGTAGGCTGACTGGCCCGGGTAGGCTGCTGACCTGAGCGGGTTCCCAGGTACATCAAAAATTTAACAGAGAATGTTTATATGATATAATTTGGCATTCTATGGATTCACACCATGCAAATAAGATTTGTTTTATAGTGGTGTATTTATATGCACAGCAAGTAAGCATAAATCTACATTTATTTTGACTAGGTAGGTAAAAGTTTGATTTTTGCCAAAAATAGGGTTGAACCTCATGTCAATGGAAGCATAATCATTTTTTAGTCCTTTATATCAATGACATTTTATTCATTAGCAATGATGTCTTGTTAAGACCAAGTTTTCAAAAAAAAATTCATTGTGGCAAAAGGCGAAACGTTCGTCCTCAGCACTCCCGTCAGTCTGTCTCAGGACCAACACGGAGAAGGTAAATCACGAGGACTAGTCTAGCCAGCCCGAACAGTGACTAATGCATAAGGGGGGCAGGAACCTGGCTACTAGCCAGGATTTAACCCCTAGACCTCATTGTGGCAACACCTTATGCACTAGCCAACAGCTCATCCCGTGGGGACCGAATTAGAATCTATCAAGATAATTATTGTGGCATTCATTTAACTTATCAATCTAACTCCCCATGAGTTGCAACTTGCAACGTAACACCTTCTATCTCATATTTGTCGTTGCTAAATATTGTCTAGATTTCATCTTTTCATATTATAAAAAAATAATTAATTAGATTAAACAATTTCGAATTTAAGATAATCAATTCGATTTCATAAATTTTTTTCATCAATCATCAAAGTAAATCAGAATTCATCAATAACCAAAATAAATCAGAAAGAGTTAATAAAAACTCATCCAAATGATCAATATTCTTAGGCCCACTTCTTATAGAAAAAATTTTCTATAATAAACTACAGTTAAAATTCAAATTTTAAATCTCTTCATTATTTATTAAAATTTTTAACTATTATACTATTATTTCCGAACATCTTTTCATATTATAGATTCATACTTTTTTTATATCTATCTTCAATTCATTGCGAGCTCATTGGGGGTACACATCAATTTCACACCACATAATATTTATTAGCATTGTTTTTTTAATTAACATCAAATATTTAATTTTTTTAAATCAATTACATTCAAATAGATATTAAAATTAAATGATTTAAACTTAGTAAAATAAAAATAAAATATATAAAAATAAAGTTTAATAATTATTAATATAATAATAAAATTATTAAAATTAGAGATGATCAATTATTTATAATTGAAAGTTTTAATATTTTTTTTTACAAAAGAATAGGATGATTAATGGAGATATTTTATATAAAATATAAATAAAATAGTTGAAATGAAATAGGACACAAGTGTTTTTTGTGACCTTGAGAATTGAATATTTTAAAGAGACGTATTTAAGATAAGTGATTAATAAATATTTAATATAAAATTATGATAAATAAATATATTAATCCAGAAAGAGAAACATAAAAAAAAAAAAAAATAGTTACTCCATCCATTTTGCCCATGCTTCAACAGGGACCGAATGACATTTCTAATCGGCCTAAAAGTAACCAGTGGATGCGATAAGAAAAATATATATATTATTTTAATGATAAAAGCTAACAGAATTCCTAAAAGCAATTTTAACTTAAATTTAAGTCGTTAATAGAATCCGAATCTAAGCTGCCCTAGTTCGTATGTGTCTCCTGCCCCTCCTCATTTCCTTTGCGTTCGCGAGGACATCGGCTTCCGCGTGACGCCCGTGGCTGATCTCCGTCTCCCGTGAAGAAAACCTTGCCCTCCTCTCCTTCCCCTGGATTTCAGCGTGGCACGGTGGCGACAGTGATCCGCATGCCGCGCGCCCGGCAATAGACATCGAGTGTTGCGTGCACCGGCGGCAGTGCGGTCGCGCACAACGCGTGCTTGTGAGGCACCGCGCCAGAATCGTCTGAATTCAACCTCCGGCGACCGAGAAAGAAGGCGGGGAGTTGTGCGACATAAACAGATAAAATCTCAAAAGTGTTACCTACTCCAAATCCTCCACCCTTCTTATTCCACCGATTTTGAGGTTTAGGGGGGAAAAATAGAAGACGAGCAAGGATTCCGGTTTGGGTTTTCTCATTTTCTTCTGGGAAAATAGAAGATCAGTATTTTAACCCTTACATGTTAATCTCCTTTCCTTTCTTATTCCTCCATTTAAAGCCTACCATTTTTCGCCGATCGTTCGTTGTGCGAGTAAAATAATACCGTACTTAAAAGCCGTTTTCCTAGGACTCACCACAACATTTGCCGAGTTCTTTGATCAGATGTGCCAACAATCTCTCTATCTACGTTGAAGACGCAAAGGACGTCCGGTCTTTCCATATATATTCAATAAAAGCTGCCGGCAAGGTATTTGCCGAGTATCTCTTCCTTTCTGTTTTATTTTTTTGACATTAAATGGTATATTATTTCGCTAGCAGAATTTCTGTTGATCTCTTAATATTTTACCCCCAAAAAAGCAGAAAAAAGAAGAATTTATGGCGATCTCTCGTCACCTTGGCTCCGATGGCTATTGAGCTTTTGTTTCTCAATACAACTGGAAGTTTACTAACTTATTAACTGAGATTGCCTCTAAAGTTTGACAAAAAAATTCAAACTAAATACAACGTCTAATTTCTAGGGAATACAATAGGGGAGTTAATCAGAATGAAACCACAGATTTCCCATTATTGTTGAGACAAAAGTATTCAGTTCTAGACATTTCACGTGCTTCATGCCGCATGATCAGCCCTCTAAATGGATTCTTTGCAGGTGTTCACTCCTAGTAATTTGCATGGGAACCAAATCCATAGACGTTGATTTATCAGATGTAAGTCAAACCAAACCAGAAATTAAGGAAAACCGCCTGGTTCCAATACCAGTCGCTGGTGGTTCGTCTGGTATGGGGTTGCCTTATGCACCTGAAGATTGGCCGTGTCCTGGAGATCTATGGCGTTGGAAGGTTGGCACTAGGAAATGTGTCTCAGGCCATTGGCTTGATAGGTCTATTTGTGCACCACCCTCTTGTCCAAAAGCACGCGGTAAGAAGCCAGTATTTCAAAGCAAGTTATCACTTGAAGAATATATTCGAAAGGAATTTCCACAAGTGGATGTTGATTCCTTCTTTTCTTCATTCATATGGCGGGTTCCTTCTGTGGATATTTCAGATTCGAGAGGTATTCTAAGCTTTAAAATATGATCATTTTTTTTTCATTTTTACCACTTGCGATTTTCCTTTATTCTACTGATTGCTTGTGGTTTTCTGTCTCCTTTGGTGATAAATGAGTATTAATTTTACTCATTTGTTGTATAATCCATACTGATTTATTTCAATTAGTGCCCCCAAAACTATTGCATCTCATTCCTCTTAACGTTATGTTGGTCCATATTCTGTTATTGCATTTGTTGGTTTTAAGTAATCTTTGTTTTAGGTAATCCAACAAGAATAAGATCAACAACAACAAACAAGTTGCATACCCAACTATATGCATATGCGGCACTTCATGCATCAGATGGCCATGCATATTCAGCAATTCACCGCATGCATATCCATATGAAGATGTTGGCATACGGAATCATGTACTTCTTTTCCTTAGTCTTCAATTGACTTATGCAAATTATGCTAGTAGATTTAGGAACAAAGGGACAAGAAGAAGATGCTGAAGCAACGATATATTTAATTTAATCAAAGTGCAAAAGAATCAATAGTGGAGAAGTGAAAAAAAATCTTTATTAGAAAAGGTGTGAAAAGTATAAAATAATTGTAATTTGATGATTTTGTAAAAAGGTAAATAGGTAATACTTCACATATGAAGGTAAGAAACTTAAATTCTATTTGATTTTTGTTTAGCATATGGAGTGTTTTAGATTTTTTTTTATGGATTTACTATTGTGATTCAGCTCATAACGTTATATGAATAATGACTTTACTTCATTCAATGTTAAGTATCTAATAGTATTGCATGTGCATATGCATAATGCATATATGATACTCAAATGTATTGTTTACATCCTTTTTTTTTAAACCCTTGTGTAATAGATGACTGCATGACCATACCTAGTTCACTTTGACCTCTTGATTTTTCTTTGATGCCACTTTACCTCATATGCTTTTTTCTCTAATTGTTTCAATTTATCTAAGTAGAAACATAATAATGGCTGGTGTTGTAATGCAAGTGTTTTATTGTTATTTTTTGGGCAAAACCATTCTTCGTATTAAATATTAAATATAGTGTCTGTAAATATTGGGAATATTGTTCGTTCAATGTATCTTAAGTGATCATGCATGATATACTATTTTATAGAGATAATTACAACATAATATATACCACTGCAAATTGAGGAAATATCACTGGCGGATCATGAAATAATTAAAAGTGAATCGGAAGGGAATCAGTAGGATATTAGCAAATAATCTCTTTCCTTTAATGGCCTCCACCGACACACTCAAAATTATTATTTGCTTCACCTCCCTATCTCTTCGTACAATATGATGTTTGTTCGTTATTACGTTCCAGTGGTCATCCTATTCCCAATGCCTATGTGGCAAGGTCTATGCTACTATTACAGTACTGCCTAATCACCACAAGAAACGGTGGGCCACATATCCTAGAAGTTAAAGTTTAGATTTTGTTTATGGAGCCTGCCATGTCAAAATCCATAAAAAAGGAAACTAATATTTTCTTCACCTCCCTCTCTACACGCACAATTTGATATTTGTTTCAGTTATAACATTTCATTAACCATCCGATTCCTGATGCATGTGGCAGTGTTGTTGTCACTATTACTACAGTACTACTTAATCAACAAAAGCAATGGTGTGGTACATGATAAACTCTGCAAAATCCACTTCTGTCAACCTCATAAGGCTGATATACAACATTTGATTCAAGAAATTATATAAGAAACATTTGTACCTCAATTGAGTTTTGAAGTATAAAATGCAATATAACTTATAGGGTATTCATATGATGCCTAAGATATTTTTTACGAAATCAAATAGGATTAGCATATGCTGCTATTGTTAAGAGTTATCGATAGTGTAACATATAATTTTCCTATTATTTTAAATGTTTATTATGGGGTTAGCTCTAAGTTCTTATCTTTTTTATATAATTACTAGATGAGTTTTTCTTTCAAGAAAAACTCTTTGTAGATGTCCTTTGCAGATGATAGTGTTGATTGATGAAGTTTAGTTTAAACCAAACTGAAACTTGAATGTGGAGAGAAACTATATATCAATGCTGTTTAAATGATACAGATTGTTTTGAGCTATGTAGAACTAAAGCAATATATCAATGAGCGCTACAAAGAAATGAGGGAAGGATTAAAGTTGGCTTAACATTTAATGTTGCAGGAATCATAGATGTCTTGAATCTATTATTTAACAACATGAATATATTATTTAGGATAAAAATTCTGTCTTGTATGTTACTATGTCCTTTAGACTGAAGGCTTAACTTTATTGGAAAGTAGTATGGCAACTAATGGTTTATATGGGCCAAGTAGGTAGGAATCAACACATACCAAAAATCAGTAGAGTGATGAGGATGCTGAGATTGTTGTATGAGTTACTAGAATAATAAAATAAGAAAAAAGAATAAATTGTGTGCAACCAACGATTAGTTATAGCTTCTATGGATATAAAACTAGAGAAAATGAGTTAAGATGATACAAATACATTTGAAGATGGCCAATAGATTCTATTGACTAAAGGGTGGGTAAAGTTTAGACTGCACAAAACCTAACTTAACACAAATAAAAGTGATAGAAAAGACTTGAGTATTACCAACAATATGGCCTTACATCAATTCATGAACATAAGATCTGTATAGCTGATCTCAGATAGTTGGGACAATGAGTTAAGATTTTTTTTTCTTTATTGTTGTTGAATTTTAGTGTCTTCCAGTAGCTTGTAACTATAGAAAGTTAAATACCTTCCGTCACATATTGCCGCCTATGAAGAAAATTTAGTTCTGTTGATTATTTGTATGGTTACTCAGATGGACTTATTTCATGTGCATAACTTTTCTTTTTGTTATAATTTGGCAGGTGCAGAAATCAATAATTATATATCGCCATCCTCAATTGTTAAGGATGAACATTCAGAGTCCAGATTAGAAGACCAGTCTGGTGATTGTAAAGCTGGAAACAAAATGTGCAGTTTGCAATCTAAGGAGAAAAACAATACTCTTACAGCCAAGGATTGCAATATCTGCTGCAGTGAAGCTGGTTTTTGCCGCGACTGTTGTTGTATTTTGTGCTGCAATACAGTTGATTCAGCATGTGGAGGTTGTACTTTTATAAGATGTGAGGCGAATTTGGACAACCAATATATATGTGGACATGTGGCACATGCGGAATGTGCTCTTCGTGCTTACATGGCTGGTACTGTTGGAGGAAGCATTGGCTTAGATACCGAGTATTACTGTCGACGTTGCGACAATAAAACTAATTTAATTCCTTTTCTGACGAAGCTTATCAAGGTTTGTGAATCACTTGATTCGAAGGAAGACATAGAAAAACTCCTGAAATTGGGTTTTTGCATCTTGCGTGGCTCAAAACAACCAAGAGCCAAGAGTTTGCAGAATCGTATTGGAGTAGCCATCAATCAGGTATTATTGATATCTTGCTAATAAGATTTGTCACACTGGAAGTATTCTCTGTTGTTATCATCCTCTCAATTTAGGGTTTCTCAACAGCATGATCTATGATGTTTAATCCCAGCTTAAACAGGGAGTTCTCCATCTTGATGGAATTTTGCAAGAAGATAATGCTACATCACCTCCTGCAGGTTTGCTTTTTCTTCTTATATTTCTGATATCCTAACCGATAACATGGTTTCAAATCTTGTACTATGTTGAGCAAAACAGTCGAAACGTATCATTCTAATAAATTATTGAATGATGAAACTAATCGGTGTAGATAATATCTTGTGTCATTGTGTTAATCATGTGAATGAGTATCCTTTTATACCAACACTTAATACCCCTTAGTATTATGCTTTAGGATTTAGGATTTAGGGTTTAGGTTATAATATATAAGTTAAATAAATTAAAAAAATAATTACACACTTGGTGCACATGGGGTAAGCAGCATAAGTTAAGCCGCATATAAAGACTCTCTCTCTATATATAATGTTATCCACTTACCTTTTGGTGCTTACCTTGTGTGCACCATATATATATATATATATATATAGTTTAGAGTTTAGAATTTAGGGTTTCTGTTTTAGGATTTAGGGTTTAGGTTATATTATATAAGTTAAAGAAATTAAAAAAAAACCAACACATACCATTTTGGATGGAAAATAAAATTTGAATTTAAATATATAGTTCTTTTTTTTCTTCTTCATCATCATCCTTTTTTCACCTCTAATTCGCTACCAATATCATACGTCTGGTCATGTGGAACTAGATTGACTTGGTGGGCTAGTCATGTGCCAAATAAACTGGCTGAGCTAGTCAAACTGATCAGGTTATCTAGTCAAATCAGTCAAGCTAATTGAGTGAATCAACTGAGTTGGATGTGTTGAGTGAACTATGTTGAGCGTGCTGTGCAGATCAACCAAACCAAATGTGTTAGCTACTCAAGTCGGTCAATTGAGTGAAATAGATTTAGTGAATCAAATAGGTTGGATGTGTTGAGTGGACTAACTAAGTTGAGCATGTTGTGTTGATCGACCAAACCAAATGTGTCGAATGGATGAGGTAGATTGGACGATTCAAAAAAGACAAAGTAACTAAGTCAATTTGTCGAAAGAATTTGACAAACATAATGATTATATCAAATTAAAGCTTTATACATTTAATTAAATAAAGTAGTAGAATGCATCACTTGGCTTTTCATTTCATTCCCAATCTCATTCAAATCATTCCCTATCTCATTCAACAATAAGATGTAAGGGGCGGGCAGGGTGTCGTGGTTAGACCCTCCAACGATAGATCAGACATCTGGAGTTCGAGACTCTAATGCGACGTATTATGGAGGATTTTCTCCCTAATGGGTAGCGGATCTGAGAACGCTAGCTGTCAAGATGAGTCTCCACGTGCACTTCCTCGATTTACCTTGGTGACCGGTGGAAAACTGCTATGGGGCCGGGTCCAGGATTAGGCGGGCCGAAGGTTTGGATACCTAGTGCCAATTAAAAAAAAAATGTAAGAGCATCAACACAACTTGATTGTGCTAATGGCTTCCATCGCACCTTCTGTTCTCCCCATGAGCTTATGTCACCTAATAGTTAAGAGACTAGTTAAAACCTTTTGTTTTGAGAGCAATGTGGAACCGATCTGTAGATTTCTGGGATGTCCATATTATTCAGTCTAATATCTGACCTAAGTTTGTGTTGTATTTGCTATACGATAAATGTTACTTCTTAATGGT
>JBBUKS010031414.1:0-11065 GCA_038050645.1 Hedychium gardnerianum | reverse complement strand
TATATTATATTATTACAAATATTACACAATATTGTATTGGATTATAGTTATCTCTATGTCTAAACCATTTTTTCTTAATTTTTTCAGATACAGATATCCAGCGTTTTGTATGCTTAGGTATGTATTTATCTTATCATTACGTTATACTGTGTTAATAGTTAATGTAACTATTGGATAGATTGTTATTCATTTTATAGTTTAGCTTAAAATGTTACTGTTATATTCCTAACTTATAATTTCTTCTTTTATGCAGGATTGAAGATCATATTTAGTATCGTTCTTGTATTGGATGTCTTGTATTCCTCCATGTATGTACAGTTTTTATATATTCAGCTTTCATTATGTTTGGATTGTGTTAATGGTGAACACTATATTTGGATTTGGATGCGTGGATTTGGATGCGTATTAATGTATTTGAATCTGTTTGGATGTGTGTGTATAAATATTGTGAATGGATGTGTTTGGACATATTTGTATTGATTGTATTGGATAACCATCGCTTGTGATGGTTTTATACTTAGCTGTAGATATGTAAACAGGGTAGATTAGGGAAATAAATCAATCCTGTAAAAAAAATTCGAAATTAGCGACGGAAATTTAAATTTCCGTCGTTAAATATCGTAACTTAGCGACGGAATTTTAAATTTTCGTCGCTAAGTTACGATTTTTTTTTTAAAATATTAGCGACGGAAATTTAAATTTTTGTCGCTAAATTTCTTGTATTAGCGACGGAATTTTAAATTCCGTCGTTAATAATTTTAAAAATATTTGTAATTAAATAAAAATATTTGCGACGGAATTTTAAATTCCGTCGCTAATACAAGAAATTTAGCGAAGGAAATTTAAATTTCCGTCTCTAATATTTTAATTTAATTACAAATATTTTTAAAATTATTAGCGACGGTTAAATTCCGTCGCTAATGAAACTCAAATAGCGACAGAATTTAAATTAGCGACGGAAGTTTATCCGTCGCTATTTGTTCTTTACGACCAGTTCGTTAGGGACGAAAATTTTTCGTCGTTAATCGGTCGCTACTGTTACTTAGCGACCGATTAGCGACGGAAAATTCCGCGCTAAAAGGTGAAATTTTTGTAGTGTTAGAAACTCCAAATCATTGTTGGTGCAATAATTGAAGTCAGAGCATATTTTGAAGGGGAGATCCTCCTTAAAGGCACGATTTTGATATGAAAGGAAGAGAGAATGTAAGAATTTGAGGATAATTGAATGAATGAAGGGTTGTATGCTCAAGGTTGAGCATTAGAGAAAATGGAAGTAGGGAACCTCCATTATGATGTTGGAAGTTAGGAATGGAAGAAGAGAATGATTTTTGGAAGAGATTTTTGATGTGTGCCAAAGGAGGAGAATGAAAGGTTCAAGTTAGGAAACCTTCATTCATGCCTTGACATGAGAAATAAGATGTTGGCTAATGGTTTAGCTTAACTTAAATATTTTGTCAAACATCAAAAAAGGGAAGATTGTTGGTGCAATCGACCCCTGGCCAAGGTTGACCAAGTTTGAGTTCACTCGAGTTGGGGTTTTGATATTTGATCAATATGTTAGTTTGTTGAGTAAACCGTTAAGTAGGTCAAGGTTGATTGATTATTTAGAAGTCGATCAATATGTTAAGTTGATTGAGTGAAAATTTAAGTAGGTCAAGATTGACCTGATACTTGACAAGATATGAAAAGTCCCAGTGAGTCGCGATTGACTGGACATTTAGTGATTGGAAGTCCAATAGGTAGTTGGTAAGAGGAAAGTCCAAGTGAGTCACGGTTGACCGGACACTTGATAGTCGAAAGTCTAACAGGGAGTTGGCAAGAGATGTGAAGTCTTGACAAGTCAAGGTTGATCAGATGTCAGACAACGATAAAGTCCTAGTAAGTCAAGATTGATCGGATGCTAGGCAACGAGGAAGTCCCAGTAGGTCAAGGTTAACCAGATGATAGGCAACGGGAAGTCTCGATAGGTCAAGATCGACCGGATGTCGGACAAAGAAAGTCCTAGTAGGTTGAGGTCTACTAGATATCGAACAAGACGAGAATTCGTCTTTGATAAGGCTGAAAAAGGAGTGTTAGTTGATTGATAGTGATACAGAAATGGCATAGCAAACTTTCGAAGGCTATAACTTTTGACTCGGATATCAGAACGAGGCGATTTAAGGTGTGAAATGGAGCTCGTTCAGAAATCTATATTTATTACTCAATATCAATCAACTGATTATGGGTATCAATCGACTAATGTCAATCAAAACTGAATAGAAGCAAGTCAATTTGATTGTTCGACTCAACTGATGACATCAATCGACTGATGACATCAATCAGTTGATGATTGATATCAGTCGACTGATGACTTTAGAAATCAAACAGAAGTAAGTCAATTCAACCATTCGACTCAATTGATGACATCAATCAACTAATGGTTGATATCAATCGACTTATGTCGATAATAAATCGAACAGAAGCAAGTCGATTCTGTTAGGACTAAAAGAATTTATATATCTCCATAATAGTATGATATTATCCATTTTAGACCTAAACCTTATGGATTTATTTTTGATTCTACCCAAAAGACCTCATACAAATGGAGATATTTTTTTCTCTTATAAACTCATGATATCTTCCATTATGGAACTTTGATTGTATTCCTAACAATCCTCTCCTAAAACGAAGGACCACCATTATTTTCATGGCCCGAGCCTCCCCTCAAGCATCCGGTCAATCAAGGTCACTCCTCTCCTCTAAGACTTTTCACCACCTAGGATTCACTCCCACAAGATTTCCTCTAAGCATCCGGTCACCCTTGCCTTGTTTAAAATTTTCACCACTTAAGGTTTACTCCGCCAGGATTTTCGCTAAATATCTGGTCACTCTTAACATGCTTGAACTTTTTACCACCTAGGGGTCACTCCCCCAGGATTTTCATCAAGTATCCAGTCACACTTGACTTGCTTAGATTTTTCGCTTAGAGTTCACTCCTCTGGGAGTCGTCACCTCCTTTGTTCAATGTCACTATCCATCTACATGGCTCGATCTAGACCATGACTTTGATATCACTTCTTAGGATCAAAAGAATTCACATATCTCGACAATGATATGATATTGTCCATTTTTGGCGTAAGCCCTCATAAATTTATTTTTGGCTTTATCCAAAATATCTCATACTAATGAAAATATCTTTTATCTTATAAATCCATGATCTTTTTTATTGTGAGACTTTGATTGTATTTTCAATAGATTCGACTATTAGACACAACTAATAACATCAATCGACTGATGATTGATATCAATCGACTGATATTCAAATAATCGGTGAAATCAAATAGATTTCAGAAGGTTCAGAGGTCATTCAATGGTAGGAATAGTGTCAGAGATCATATTAATCGACTGATGGATAAGATCAGTCGACTGATAGACGAAAATTAGCCCTGGCCTAAAGACTTTAAAAGAGAGATTTTAAGGAGATTTTCAAAGCCAGTTCTTGGAGGTTTGAGAATGAAGTGTTGTTCTATTTCCAGACCAACAAGAGGCATTCTCAAGCCATCAACAATGATCAAAAGTGAGATTTTTGTAAAGTTGTTTATATTCTTATATTTGCTTTTATATTTTGTATTGTTGTGAAATCTATTGTAAGAGGCTTCTCCGAGAAGCCTCTGGAAGGTTTTCAATAAAGAGAAGGTTTAGTGGAAGTAGATCACTAGGACTAGACTTTAGATTAGTCACCTTAAGAGGCGGATACCAAGTAAAACTAAAGTGTTGTGCATGTGGTGTCGAGTTTGATTCAAATATTCTACTGCACATTGAAATGATGAGCCCACAGTTAAGACGAAGCGATCGGAGCTATTCACCCCTCCCCCCCTAACTCACATGGGTCCTAACATAAAGGCCTTCATAATCAAGATGAGATTCTTCATAAAATTAGGTGAATAAGCTTTAGACCCTCTCTACTTATTACCATTTGTTTCCATTCATCATTGTCTGCCTTGCCTATTATGAGTTATAAAAGCCAATCTAAGCATAGTGTAAACAAATATGGCGAGAGAGGGCACCTTTATCACACTCTCCTTGTCACCCAGACATATCTATCTCTTCTTCATTCTAGAGAAGCTTGAAAGATGATGAGGATTTAAATTCCATAATAACACTATTAGCTTCCTAGGATGACTTGCTAACTCAAGAGTTTCATAGAGGAAAGTCTAATTCAAGTTGTCATAAGCCTTCTCAAGATCTACTTCAAGTAGTGGGTATCCTTTCTTTCCTTTTTGATGTTTAGATAGTGTATCATCTCCACTATTGAGAGAAATGAGACTATACCTAAGAGTGGAAAGAGTCATTGAACAATCACTTTTTGAGATATGATTTTTGTTGCTCAAGCTTGCTTTGTGTTCAAAAGCATTTCTCACCAACGTCACAACTTCATCGTCAGGAACTTAATTTGGTGTTGATCATTTAGTATGTTAGTGCCATAATGCTTCTAAGATTGTTGGCGTGACAATGATCATAAATGGTTGAATCCAACTGTGTTGTTTTGTAAAAATTTTGATGTGTGACAAAAGATTTTAGTTAGGTTACTTGTATTACTGATTTATGTAGATCAAGTATATATGCAAGAACTTGACAAGAGATTGATGGGGTCAAATTGTTTAGTGCACTCTTAGCAAGCCAAACAACCTCAATGACTTATATAGCAAAAGCTTCAGCAGCTCTATTTTGCTTACCTAATGTTGACTGATTAGGCATAACTAAACATCTCGCAGTCAACGACTAGTTGACCAATCGATTTGAAATTCCTATCTAATCGCCTACTCAACATTTAGTCAATTGGAGCCCAAACAGAAACTTACTATTCTCTAAATTCATTTGACTTAACACTCGAATCGAATAAGATTCACCTTCAATTAATTGAATTTGCTAAAAGATTCCAACTTTACTTGGCTTACACCCTCATAAGTTTACGCAAATCTCTAGATTGAACTTAACTGCCAACTGCAACTAAGAATCTAATGCCTTTTGGCTTTTGATCAAAGGCTTCCTACAAGCCACTAGGTAGTTTAGGCTTCTACTTAGTCATACATATCATCTCTATTGATGCTATCTAAAAGTGTAAACCTCACATCATCCCTTGATGATCATGTTTGATGACTCAAATCCAAGATTACATTTCATTCGTAATCTTTCATGATTCTCATGCTTCCACATATTCAAACTTGTTAATATTTTTTCGTTCCCCTTGATTTCTCTTGTGTCAAATCCTCAGTACCTTTGATGCATCAAACTCTCAAAGTTGTCTTCCTTTATTGTGATTCACTTATGAAGTCCATCTCTTATTGAATTGCCCTAGAGTACACCTCACTAAAAATTTCTAATCCCTTAGAAGATCTATACCATTTTTCACCAATCACCTATAAGTTCACCTTGTTGTAGACCGTTAAACCAACAATCACGCATGTTCCTTGTCCTATACTTCACTTTCCTAAAAAAAAAATTGTCTCTTGAACATATCACACCATCCTTCGTCAATCACCGTTGAGTCCATCTCATTACAAATCTTTGATTCATAGAGCATAACCATCCAACCAACTTGATTGCTTCAAGTTAATTATCCATCACAATAACTTGACCTCGTTGAGTCATAAACTCTTCAAACTTCATGTCCACTCTGCAAAGTCCTTACACACTTGATACACACATCAATAATGCATCCTTGGAGAATTCACCTTAGTACTATAACTGTGAGGCCAAAATATTGGAGGTCTAAGCAACTTCCTAAAGTACTTATGAAATAAGTTTCAACTGCATAGTCAAGATCACATGCGATATGTTATTTTCAGTAGACTATCATAAATAAAAGGTTCAAATTTAAGACATATATGGTTCATTTTTAACTTGTATGAAAATATGGTAGACTTAGGTAAAAGATCGATCAACCTTGATCAAGTAGCTTTCTTGAAAGTATATTACTTTAAGCCTTGAAGTATGAAAATTTATCTAGTAACCTTTTCGTGATTTTATTTTTTATTGGACCCATTTCAAGGTTGGATAAACATTATTGGATGGATACTAGGTTTGTTCAATCTAATTAAATTTATGTTTTATGCATATAAATAGATTTGATGAACCTAACTAAATTTAGATGAAGCCATCAAATCAAATTGAGTTTAATTAGATAATTTTTAACCTCTTTTACTTTGGAAATTGAGTGAAGACTTAAAAATTCATTACCTATTAAATTTTTCTAAATTTATTACTAACACATTACTAATTCTTTATCGTGTGTTTCTTGAGGTCGACATTTACTATAATCAAATATATATTAATAAAGAGGAGAAAAAAAACTATCTTATCTCTACACTTAACTATCCAATATCTATCGATCCAAATGGTGTCATTAATTAACATCATTCTCAACTTGCACAAGTGTTACTTCCATACTAGTTCCATTAATGGAGAGAAGTTATATCCAAATGGCTTGCATATCTTTTCTAAGAGGTATTAAAACTCTTTTCATTTCATAATTAATTTCATTCAAAATCTAGATCAACTAGCTAGAGTTGAATCTTCTTATAAGAATAGTAATATTTTAAGCTATATATATATATATATAACTACATATGTATATCAATTTAACCAACACTTTGTGACAATTAACCTTAATTATCTTTCTCCTTTAATTAATCATTCCAAAGCAAAAGACAAACATATGCATCATTCACATGCATGCATGCCTAGACCAACACTCTCACATTCTTTGTCCCTTTACAACTCCCCTATCTGCAAGTCCTCTAAAAATGATCATGGCATCATTGTTCAGTGCTCAGAAGGTCAATGCACAACAAGCTAATTAAACCTTCTTTTTTTTTTCAAATAACATACACCCAACTTAGCTAATTATCACTCAGTTTTGCACTAGGAATTAGCTTAATTAAAACTACAGCATAATTAATTAAGTCTTCACGTACCCAAACCATATGATTCATGTTGCTATAATAACTATGCATGGTACAACAATCACTTGAAGCCTGTGAAGTCCTTACCAGCATCTGAGACAGTAGGGTTAGGGTTACAATTCCACCACTCCCACAGCTTCTCTGAGATCATGGGCAAGGACAAGTACTGGTTGAGGGGAGGCAGTACTATTTGCTCATGAAGCGGCTGCAGCATCGTCGACAAGCTTTCACCGTTGTTGGCGTAGCCTATTGCCCTGTCGAGCTCCGCAGAAGTGAGGAGAGGGAATGGTGGCTTGATGGAATGGTACTGAGCTAGTGAGCTGGTGTCTTCCTCCATGGATGCAGTCGAGCTCAGTGAGTTTGCTACCGAGGCGGCCGCTGTCATCGACCCGTATACGACGGGTAGGGATGGTAAGTCGCTGCCAATTTCATGTGGTTTTGGTGATAGGGCGGCCGGCGGCGGAGGAGGAGGGTGCTTTTTGTTGGGGTTTAGGGTTCCGGGAAGTTGGCAGTGATCTTCCACTCCAGCTCTTTTGTACACGCGACAGAGTGAAATTTCAGCCTGCAAATTAATTAATTAGGATCTTTTCCACTTTTAGTTAATTTGTTCATAGATCTGCTGATCACTTTTCAGAAGAAAATCTAGCAAATTGTTGAGATCTTGAAATAAATTACCTTGTGAATATTGTGATAGAAGTGATGAGGATGATCTGCAGTAGTGTGAGGCAAGCGGTACTCGTTCATGATCCAGCTGCTCCGGAGTCCCTTTGGCGCCTTACCTCTGTAGAACACGAGCGTCTTCTTCAGCCCGATCGGCCGCTGTCCGGCCTCCCCCTTGACCATCCGGTCGGCGCCGGTGGCCTTCCAGTAGCCCGACCGGGTCACCCTGTTCGGCCGGTCGCCGTTCCGGTACTTGCGGTCCCGCGGCACGTAGAAGTACCACTCCTTCTCCCCGATCCTCGCCATCTCTGCCACACGCACGCATAGCTTATAGCTTAGCTTCTCGCATAATATATATCAAAATTATAGGAGCAGATCGGATAGATGTATGCGAGAATTGAAACCGGGGAGTTCCCATGGGTCGTAGCTGTAGAGGTCGAGGAAGGCGATGAGCTCGACGTTGAAGCGCCTCCCCTCGACCTTCCTCCTGAGGTAGAACTCGATGAGCTCCTCCTCCGTCGGGTGGAACCGGAACCCTGGCATCACCAGGTCGTGCTCGTGCCCATCGCCTTCTCCGGCCCGCATATCTACGACCGCCGCCGCCGCCGCGCACAGTTCCTGATCGCGGAGAAGCTTCATTTTCTTATACAAGAGTAGAAATTTGGAATTAAATGGAGGAGGAGGAGGAGGAGAAGTTGAATTAATCTTGCTGTGTGTGTGTGTGTGTGTGTGTGTGGTGAAGTGGAGGAGGTGATGCTGCTAGCTGCATGCTGATGATGGCAGGTACATGCATTATTAGAGAGTGGTGAGCTAGGGGAGATGGAGGAGGGCATTGGGGCCTACACGGTAAAAGGTACTGGAGGCGTGTTTAATGGCAGTGGCTAGCTAGGTTAGCTAGTGGGAGATGATCAAGATGGGGACGGCGATGGAAGACGACGTGAAGCTGCAGTTAGGGCTCATCGTCAGATTCTAGCACCATCTTATCTAGCTTTTTTTTTTTTTTTGATAATCAAGTCTATATATGCAGGACCCAACTAGTACCTGGATGGGAGGGCCCTCCTCTTTGTTCGTCTCTTTGTTCGTTCATCGGATAAATTCGAAAGTACTTACGGTAGTGCGTTAGCAACCGATCTCCATAGGCCAGGGACGGAAGCGCTTGCAGTAGGGTTGCGGAAGGCTGAACCGGGTATTCGAATAGTGAATTCCTCAACACAATATTTTTCTCCAAATTAAGTGCCCTCTCTTTCAATTTTTTTTAGTACAAGAGATATAGCGGTATAGAAATAGGGGTTGAATGAAGGGCGAATGATAAGTAATGACACGCCGACCTCCTTCAATATAAACACACACTTTCGCTACTCCAATATGAAATTCATGATTCCATCCCTAATCCCAACTAAGGATTTAATATGGAGATTAATTAATAAGCAGAAGAAATATATGCGAGCCAAGTATTAGGATAAAAAATGTAATATCGAGATTAATTAATGGGAGTATAATGAGATATTTATAGGTGTATTTGATTAATTTTAAAGATTAGATTACATTATGATGAAGTCGTTATTATTTAAATTCATGGAGGCAATCATCAAAAAAAAAGTTATAATAAAAAAAATAATTAACCAGGTAACATCGAACTTGAAGCGACTGGCCTGATCTTATAAAAAAAATTCACCAACCGTTAGGGTAAATAAAATATTATAATAGATCGTCGATGAATAAGTTAATTGCAACACCAAAATAGGCATACAAGTCAAGGATATGAAAGACATGTATGCAACGATAAAGCGTTTAAGTAGTTTTCTAAGTATTTACGGTTCAAATTTCAAATATGATATATTATAGGATATTTTTCTTGAGTGAGATTAAAAATTTGGGATGTTGGTTGTTGGGCAAAGAGTTACTCATGCTTTCAGATTTACCTTATGGTCGTTTATGTGGTGACTGAAGACTCAAACACTTATTAGATTATAGAATGAATAAAAATCTCAATTAAACTAAAATTATCTGTCGAATTCAAAAGTTTGATTTAATTAATTTAGAAATTTATTTTTAAAAAAAATCTTGATTATTTTGATTTGATCTTGATTTTAAAATTTTGAATTTCATTAAATCAGATTTAATCAAATTGGTATCAATCAACTACTATATTGTAAGCAATATTATAATATTTGAATCAGACTTATAAATAGTATATTTAGCTGTCAACAGTTAAGAAAATTTTGATTAATTTGATAACCGAACGAATTAATCGATTTATATGAATTCTGTTTGTTCAATTTTAGTAGTAAAGTTTGATTAATTCGGTTTGTCCAAAAAGAAAAAAGAAATTCAATTAGTTCAATTTTGATTTAATTATTCAGTAGATTTTTAACCTAATGACCACCCTTAATTATAGTAATGAAAGATCTAATAATAATTAATCATGCAATTAGAGAGAAAAATTCTCAGAAATCCTTTAATTGTCATCAGATGGGTTTTATACTATCCTATACTTCTATCAAAGTGAGTTTTAATTTATATATATAAGAGGTAAGTCAATCAGATCGTAAACCTCATTTTTGAGCTTATTGCCATATATATAGGGTTAATAGTAGTAATCTTAAAATTCATGTGGAATTATATGAATTCTTTATGATATTGTGGAGTCAATAAAATTATCTATATCAAATGGAGATGGAACATCTCGTGAAGATTTATTATCCTCAACAACTTTATTCGCCACAACAGTGATCGTGTTGTTTGAGTGTTAAATTTCTTCTACATTAACAAAGTCAGAAAAAAAATAATTTAAAAAATGGTAGATGCTGGTAAAGAATCCTGTTCTACATTAAATTAAATTAAATTAGAGGGAAGATTGAACAAATTAACTTTTATTTTATGTGCAGGACTATTTAATTATTTCTATGTGGATTATTTATCCTTAGTACTGTATCAAATAGTGTCATGGGTTCACGAGGATAACTACTCTCTTGATGATCCACATTCTTATTACTTGAGGTATAAGGTCTTTATTTAAGCAATATGATAGTCTTCGATTTTCTTGTGCACAAAGAACAACTCAAATATCTTTAAAAGTTATATCTATGACAAAGGCAACAATTTCATTTTCGAAAGCTTAACGAAGAGCTAATTCATCTCTTGAATTGGTGTGTACGTGCTAATGTGTGTGGTTGCCCTTAGTTCTATACATATATCCAACCTCGACGCTATCACCTCCACTCTAGCAAACTTGGCCGATCTAATTAAATAATGTCACTTCTTGACACTGAGTAGAATAGCACACTACAAAAATTCCAAGGTTTAGCAATGAAACTAGCGATGAATTTTTTTTTTCCGTCGCTAATTCCCCGACGGACCGTAAAAACCCTAATTTCCGTCGTCATTAGCGACGGAAATTTATATCCCGTCGCTAATTAGCGACGGCATAGCGACGGAATTTAATTTGCCGTCGCTAATTA
>JBBUKS010031403.1:0-11066 GCA_038050645.1 Hedychium gardnerianum | reverse complement strand
CACGCGGGTCGCGGGCCTAGGCGGGTCGGCCCGCGGCGGGCTTGGGTTGATAAAATTCCAACTCAACCGCTTAAATTGTTTGGCGGGACGGGCCAACCAACCCAAGTTGACGGCTCTACCTGCAACGCGAACTCTTGCATATTTAGCACTACACTCGAGTTTTCATTTTCATGGAGATGTAGAGGTCATTGCCGAGACTTTACAGTCAAACCCTGCAACGCATTGGGGAATATCCTAACATTAGCACAATAGTTTAATGGATCTATTCATTAAAATTTGTCATAGTTTAGTGTTGGCTGGCAACCTGATGCAACCCTTCTCTTTTATCCGAGCTTGGGACCGTGGTCATGACTGGTTCGTCATGGACTAATACAATTTGAGAAAAAAATAGGACTGTATTTGTGTTTCTAGAAATGTGAGGAATTCACAATTGTTCTTACTTTGATAAATCTAGCAGTTTTGAATTGATGACGCATCCTACCTGTATTCCTTTTTTTCAAAAATAAACAGAAGGTACCTCAATAGTAATACATCCTAGACAAAGTAAATAACATTAATTTCACATGAACTTGCAAAAAGAGTTTCCTTGGAGATGAAAAAAGAGTTCGAAGACTTTGATAGCACGACTTCGAAGCAAATGAAAATGTGAAATCAACTTCAGTGTTATAAAATAAATGTAAAAAAAAAATACGCTTTTCTAGCGAGAAACTAGCATAGAAGAGCTAAAGAAAATAAATTTCGCTCAAATACCTTGCATGCTTGAACAGGCACGCAGCTAGGGCTCCAGATTTGGGAAACTGCCAGCCAGTCCAAATTGAAATCGGCAGGTATAAATCAATCAGCACCACTGCCCTCACCTCCCCGTCCCCTTTCGCAGAAACACTTACAACCCTGGCACCAATCGTCAAGCACTTGCGGGCGGTGAGCGCTTGCAACTGGTGAACCACGTTCATGCTCCCATTCACCAACCCGAACATCCTCCTCTTTCTTTTCTTCAAAATTGGGGTCACGGCCTTATCTGGAGTCGACGCAGCGGAGGCCTCACCGGGAGGCGGAGAGGAGAGGGGAAGCAAAAGGGTGTCGCCGTCCTGGGTGCGGAACCCGACATTTGGGCCGTCGGCGAAGAGGGAGCAGGAGGTGCCGGGGCGCAAGGATTCAAGAGGCGAGGGGGCGGAGAGGACGGCCTGGAGGAAGCCACATAATTTGTAGCCAGACTCCATGGAGAAGCCCGAATCGGTAGAGGCGGCGAGGTTAAGGGTTTCTATGAACCATTGATGGGCTTCGGAATTCCTGGGTGACGGAGGAGGAAGAAACGGCGATGGGATCGACGCGGGGGAGGAGAGAGAGGAGGAATGCAACGGGAAAAGGGGGAGCGAGACCGGAGAAGCCCCGAGTCGTGAGGTGACGGGTGGGGGCAGCCGGGCCGTTGCTTCGAGTTCGGGCAGGCAAATCGAATAAGGTCTTGGTGGGATTTTCATAAAATAAAAAAATAAAAAAATGATCTTATTTTCAAAAAAAGGTAAAAAAAAATAATCGAATCGTTTAATGATTAATGATTAAAAAAACACGATGCCAGACATTGCTTAATGATTAATCTGCTTCAGTAATAACTGCAACCTCGAGAAGAAACACAAGCAAGAGAGATGTGCCAAATGGAAACTACTCGTGCACGTGGAGAACAGCATGTGGCAGTTTTTCCTAGCAGAATAGTCGAATTCATTACATCGTGCAAGCATCAACATATTAAACTTTAAAATATATGATTGTTGCAACCTTGCTTCTAGTGATAAATATGGATTACCACCGGAACCAGATAAAATTATCAAAGAATTTCTGTATCGACTATCCAAGTTTTCCACACAGCTAGCCCTAGCTAGATGGGGTTTGACACTTTCAACTAAAGGCTTGAAGCTAATTCTAATAAGCAATTGAATCAATATCCTCTACACACTGCAACATTAAACATTGTGGATCAAGCACCTACACAGTTTTCCCAGGCACCAAGTCTTGAGCTAAAAGTCCCTCCACCAGTCTGTTGAGCATACTCGGTAATCACTCTTTGAGCACATGCATCCCATGTCTTTACCATTTCTCCTAGCGACGTTGGTTGTGACAGACTGCGAAGATAAATGACAAATCTTGCCCTAGCCTTCACAGAGAGATCGTCGGATTCCCTACTTTTTAAAATGAAAACAAAAATGTCAGTTTGATGCTTTTAACTCTATTTGACTTTTCACTTACCTACAGAAAAATGTCATACCTTTGCTCGTCTGGAAGCTTGTCCAAAAGAACAGGGGAAGATTTTGGATAATTAGAGGGAACGAATAACCTCAGAGGTAGAATTGGACCCTGGACAACCAAGTGCTAAAAAAATTAAGAACAGATGAGAAACATGAGAACTGAAAGTAACTCAGAGCTATATGATATGTTTCTGAAATTGAACTGACCATATCTTCTGGGAATTGAGACTTTAAGCCTGGACATAGAGCCACAGCATTGAAGAAACACTTGACTATTGTTCCTTCACCTTCTGAAGCAGCAGAAATTGAATCAGTACCCTCTTCACTAATGTTAACCACTGTAACAATGAGCCACTGGTTTATCTCTCTTATCTCTTCAATTAAGGCATGATTTACCTGCAATTGCACAGTGTTATGATCTAATAGAATTCATAATTGCCAAAAAAACTTTTTAGATAAAAATCTTGGCTACTACATACTGCAAGATGAGCAGCAGACTGAGGTGAGAAGGAAATTATTACAACAATAGATGATGAAAAAAACAATTTCAGATGCCATGTATTTCTCTCAGAAATATCAGTTAAATATTCTACGCTTTTCTGAAAAGACAGATTTCTATTAGGCTATAATCAATGAGCAAACAAAGAGAAGCAGCACTAGTTTCCAAACTTTTTGATGAGCACAAAATAGGAAAAGAGAGCTGAAAAGAAATTCAAGCTAATTATGGAATAATAAATCCCATGTAATATAGAAATATCAAGCCTCCAAGAAAAAACACTGAAGAACTAAATGGATAGTAAATAAAAAATACTAAAAAAAACATGTAGAAGAATTTACTTGCAAAAAAGTAATTGAACATGATCCCACCTCAAATTTTTGTTGCTTAGCACATGATGTGGCAGTAGACTCCAGTTCAGATGCATCAAGACCATATGATTGCTTAAGGCTATCATTTTTGCTTCCAGCAGATGAAATATTATTCAAAGGCATGGAACTTATATCACGCTTTATTCTTTTTGTTGGGCCACTTCCATCTTGAGACATGAAACTTCTGGCTTGTAAACGGCATTTTGTCATTGCAACCAAATCCTCACCAACCGCAGCTCTAGAACCATTTCCTGGTGCAGAACTTGCTATCCTGTCTATCATGCCAACTACAGAATGAATATCACGAACAGCTGAGCTCCAAGCCTCGGGTGTCGATGATTGAATCTGAAATATTTTGTTGATTATATTGTCAACACTGTAAACTTAAAGAGAAAATTGTTTTTATTCATATATACAAGAGGGTGATGAAACAAACATGCCAATTAATTATTGTTATACTTGAACCAATATATATTATATTCAAGCACCAAAGAGAATCAGACTCACTACAAAATACCAAGGGAACCCATAATAAAGAGCTAGAACAATCATAACCAGTATCAGAACCTCTTACGTTACAATACACATAAATTGTGCCCAGTATATATAAATTCAATGCCAAAAAGATTGAGAGAGAGAGAGAGAGAGAGAGAGAGAGACCAAAATAGAACAATCCAGATCTTCCAGCAATTCACTTTCAATTTATCTTACTCTAGACATTCGATTAAGAGTAAGCTTCTTATCCACATTCCACTGTCATAGGAAAGGACTTGTAAGTTGGAACATTAAGATTAGTCAATTTCATTTTCTGCACTGTTCAATCAAACTGACCATCCAGCTACTAAACCATAAAGAAAAGGTAGGTATCAACGCAAGCATCACAATTGTCAAGACTCAAGGGTGTGTAAAATCCAGAGGCAAACCATAAAATAACTATGCGGGTATTTACAATGATGCTAATATAGTCTAGTACAATAATCTAGTATGACTGGTAAATTGAAAATAAATGACAAAACACCCAAGCCAAAGCTGAGGCTGACTGTAAAAGATTCTTTTCCGGAAATGATTATTCATATTATCAGGACAAACTAAGAACTAAATTCAGCATCATATGATAAGAATTCACCAAACATAGACAGATCATCATTTCTCCATAACAGTCACCAATTCAATGTTTATTCAGCACTTTGATTAAGGATAAATCCCAAACCAAGGTTTGGATATATGTATTATGTCACACCAAATCTATAAAGGTTGCAATCCATCAAAACGTAAAGAGGTAGGCCAAACAGGTCGTGATATCTAAGGAAGATGACAAAAGAAGTAATTTGCAGAAGGGAGCCAGGGGCCAGCTTATGACAGAGATGGCTAGAGAAGAAGGTACTAGAATGTAGGTAGAGAGGAAAATAGTAAGAAAAACAGACCCATCAGGGGGAGTAACACAGCAGAAAACCAGACATTTAAAATATTTTGCACCATGGAGAAAAAAAATGACGAGCTTAAAGAACATTAAAGACATATTCTACATGCTCAAAAGAATGAATTAGGAAACAACAACTACAACAACAACAACCAAACCTTAACCCATTATATGGGGTCGGTTACATGGATCATTTTACGTCATTGGGCTCTATCCCCTACTAGATCATCATATATACTTAAATAAATTTCATCTTGTTTTATTGTTGCTAACCAAGTCTCTTTTGGTCTTCTTCTTCCTCGTTTGATGTGTGTATTTGTCAGAGTTTCATATCGCCAAACTGGAGCATTTATTGGTTGTTGATGCAGGGTCGAGATAAGTCCTCTGGGCCCACAATCAAGTAGTCACGCGTCGATGATAAAAGCTACAGGGCCATCTTCAACCGGGCGTTCACCGATCGAGACCCTCCCCATCAAACGGGAGGCCGTCAATAGGGATTATCTCCGATCGAGGTCATCTTAAATCGGGCGTTCCCCAATCGGGAGCCTCCCCATCAACCGGGATTATCTCCGATCGGAGGTCATCTTCAATCGGGCTTTCCCCGATGGGGATCAACCCCGAACAACTCTCCTACCGAAAGAACAGTATATGGTATCCTTAACCCTCGGCCAGGTAAACCCCAAGTAATTCAAGACCCAGATACCTAAGGTCCAAGCCCATTATCAGGAACATTGAAAAGACTAGACCAGAAAAGGCCTCGTGGAGCACGTGTCCTACCCCTGTCACATGTGAAAGATACGTAAGAGATACGGTGGGACGTATCTCTTACTGATGTATAGTCTTCCCCATACCTCTGTCATTAAGGCTACACAGATAAAAGGCGGTTGAAGAAAAGTATAAAATGACCCCTCCCCTACGTATCCAGGAGGAGGAGGTGGCAGGTTAGCAACTCTTTTTCCACCACTGTTTTCTCTCCTCTACCAGATTTACTGACTTGAGCATCGAAGAGACTTGGCCGGAACCACCCTCGGCAGTCCTACTGACCTTTAGGTCTCCTTTATTGCTCTCACAAGACCGGCGGACTAGCCCCGCTTACACCATTTGGAGTTTCCTCGAAGCGGCTTAGGAGGTTTGCGACTACATCGAAGATACCACCGGTGGTTCATCCTTTGACGTGATTCTCTGTCGGGATCAAATTGGTGTCGTCCCGGACCACGGATTCTCCCTCGACTATACCGGTTTCCCTGTCCAAACTCCCCCGTACTTGGACATAGTAGAGGTTGAGATTTAAAGTTAATCCCGGTCCCGGACCGCGGATTCTCCCTCGACTATACCGATTCCCCGGTCCAAACTCCCCCGCACTTGGACATAATAGGGGTTGAAATTTAAAGTTAATCCCGGTCTTGGACCGCGGATCCTCCAATACACCGTACTTGAACAAACTCCCCCGTGCCGGGACATGACCGGGGTCGAGGTCCCAGAAGAGCGCAAGTGTTTACAACATCTACAAAGTCCACTCGTTGGAAATTTTATATTCATTGAAGATTTAAAGACATTACAATTACAAAAGGACGGAAGCAAAAACAAAGTTCCAACGACTCCTAAGCTAAGTCAGTCGTGTCTTCGTCCGGGAGGTTCTCGGTGATCTTGGACACGTTGATGTTAGAAGGAGGAACGTTTGCTGGCAGAAGCCCCATCTCGCAGAGCTGCTTCACGGCGCCCAATGCACCATGCTGAATCATGTTCAGCATCCTGTTGCCGAGCAGTGTATAGAATTCTCTGAGCAGAGGAAGCCTTGTTTCTTCCTCGCTCACCGTCCTTCCTCCCCGGCCAGCTCCTCCGCGAGCTCCGCCACCTCTCCCTCTAGGGATCTTTGCAGCTCAGTGGCAGTAGCTTCCAGAGCGACTGCATCCGCACGGGCCTCTTCTAGCAGTACTCCGGCAGCAGCCAGTTCTTCTGATCATTTTTCTTTTGCCTCCGCCCGCTCGGCTTGGAAAGACTCCAGCACGCTCTGCAGCTCCATGCACGTAGCCTCGTGCATTTCCGCTTGTGTCCTAGCCAACAACAGCTCCGCTTGGTGGCTGCTTGCCTCGTCCCTGGATCGACAGGCGGCGGTCTGAGCCTTGCACCGGCGTTTTCGCTCCGACTTCAGCTGCTGATCAGACTCAGCCAACCTCGAGCGGAGCTCTTGGACCTCCTCCTACACCTTTGACAGCTCGAGGCGCACCTCGCAGCGGTCTGCTGCCTGCTGGACATGAGCAGCTTCATCCGAGGCAAGTCCCAGGGCATGAACGACCTGCTGACTCCCGGTTGCCGACGGATCTCACTCGGGGGAAGATGCCCGAGCCTCTAACTCCGCCAGACGATCACAGATAACTCTATAGTTGGCAAACGACTTCTTCAAACGGTTTCCTTGCACTATAGCCCCAGCCCCCGCCTACAAGGATAGCACCTCATTACCAAAAGTTAGCATATAAACCAAAAGAAAAAGCTTACTCTTACCTTCATAAGGTCGCTGACCAAAGAGTCAGTCAGCGACAGCAGAGACTTTTGTTTAAAGGTCTCCTGGGTCTCATTCCACATGGCAGCCAAAGACACCTCCAGAGTAAAGCAACGGGCCCTCTGCTCCGATCCTCCCTCCACCTCCGACGGATGGTGCCCCAATCAGATGGCCGCATCTCCTAGGTCCCGGGGGTCGGTGCTGGCCACACCCCCGAACTCCTCTGGTTGCTCCGAACGAGCCACGATCGACGGCGGTGTGTTGGGCCCGCTCTTCGCCCTCGAGGCTTGTCGCTTTGTCCGCTTTATCCTCAGCGGGACGTCGGAACCCATTGAAGAGGTGCCCCGGGTCGGCCCGACTGGCGAACCGACGAACTGCAGTTCCGCCACCGGTGACAGCGGGATCTCGAGATTGTCGCGCTGTCGTTTTCTCGGCCCAAAAGCCCCCAACTCCTCTGACGGCACCGACTCGAGGAGCGTTGAGGGGGTTTGCTCAGGGAAGGGAGATGGCTCGACGACCGGCTGTATTGGTTCCCCATTCGGGGCGGTCACTTCGGCGATCAGTGCGTTACCCCACGCCTCCATCTCATCCTCCTACATCTTGGCGATCCGGTTGAGGGTGGCTGTCAACATAGTTTCAGTTGTATCGTATAGATAAAGTTTCAGTTAGAAATCATAATGTTAAACAATGGAAAATTCTCACCGAATGGAGCCCCCAGCACCGCGGCGACCGGGCTAAGGCCGAATCGATACAAAATCCCCTCCTGCAACAACGCGCAACTGTCGAATTGCAGGTCTTTGGCCCGATTCAACGAGTCTAGATATGCAACTTCTGTTCTAAACGTCTGCGAGGAGGGCACCGGAGGTAGCTCTGCGCGCCACTCGGTAGGCCAGGTCACCAGGGTCGGGGGGCGTAGATAAAAAAATTGGGTCTTCCAGCCCTTATGCGATGAGGGCAAGTTCTTCAAGAAACTACATCCCTCCAGGGCCATAAAATAAAACACCCAGTCCTCCATTTTCTTCGGGTAGAAATAGTGGAAGACTCGGGGGACCAAAGGAATCCTGTACAATCTAAATACTATCACTACCCTACACAACAACCTAAAGGAGTTGGGGCCCAATTGCGATAGGGGAATCTGGAAATACTCTGCCACGTCCGAGAAGGACGGGATCGAAAAACGCAGTCCCTTCATCAAATGACCCCAGAAGAAAGTTACAAAACTGGGAGGGGGATGGTGCAGGCGATCCAAACCACTCAAGATCACTATTCGGTGGTCGGCCGGGATGTTATATGACACCCTTATTTGATCTAAATCCCCCCATTGAAATCTGACTCTAAGGACATATACCACAACGAAGTAGAGGTTTCCCCATACATCGCTACGAACTTTAATACACCTGAGGAGACGTCCAGAAAGGAGAGGGAGACACTTACGCAGGGTCTACGGGTGTACAACGGCAGGAAGTTGAGAATCGACGACGAGAAGACAAACTCACAACGATCGAAGGCAAATAGAAGCGCAAACGGAAGCCTTAGGGTTTTTCTTCCGCACTATTATAATTTTTGCCACTATGGGCCAACCGTCCGATGACTGAAAACACAGAATGCAGAAAAAAAATCTCGACCGCTGGATCTGAAACGGAATCCCAGGCGACCCAAAGAATCATTGCTTCTGACGCTGACGCTTCGTGTCCTGCCCACCCCATCACATCCCATTAATGGACATTACCTCGGAAACATACAACGGCATGGAATTTTCACTACCCTCGAAGCAGATAGCGCATGGACCGCTCCCACCGCCTTAACTAGTTAATGCAAGATTTTCTAACAGCGATTCTCACCCCGACCGCTGTCGCCACCACGCAAAATTGATTCAGGGCCGCCAGGCTTTCAAACCCAAAATATCCAGTCAGTCGGACTCACGCCTCCCTCGACTGGACTTGTGCGGAAGGCTTGTGATGCAGGGTCGAGATAAGTCCTCTGGGGCCCACAATCAAGTAGCCACGCATCGATGATAAAAGTTGCAGGGTCATCTTCAACCGGGCGTTCCCCGATCAGGACATTATCTCCGATCGGGGGTCATCTTCAGTCGGGCTTTCCTCGATGGGGATCAGCCTCGAACAACTCTCCTACAAAAACAATAGTATATGATCTCCTTAACCCTCGTTCAGGTAAAGCCCAAGTAATTCAAGACCCAGATACCAAGGCCCAAGCCCATTATCAGGGAACATTGAAAAGACCTCGTGGAGCACATGCCCTACCCCTGTCACACGTGAAAGATATGGTGGAGCGTATCTCTTACTGATGTATAGTCCTCCCCATACCTCTGTCATTAAGGCTACACAGATGAAAGGCGGTAGAAGAATAGTATAAAAGGACACCTCCCCTACGTATCCAAGAGGAGCTGGCAGGTCAGCAACTCTTTTTCCAGCACTGTTTTCTCTCCTCTACCGGATTTACTGACTTGAGCGTCGAAGAAACTTATTCGGAACCACCCCCGGCAATCCTACTGACCCTTAGGTCTCCTTTATTGCTCTCACAGGATCGGCGAACTACCCCCGCTTATACCATTTGGAGTTTCCTCGAAGCGGCTTAGGAGGTTTGCAACTACATCGAAAATACCACCGGTGGTTCATCCTTTGACACAATTCTCTGTTGGGATCAGTCGTCTAAGTACATGCCCGTATCATCTCAAACGTGTCGGAGTTTCCTCTTAGTAGATGTTACTCCGACTTTCTCTCTAATGCTCTCATTTTTTTATTTTGTACATCCTCGTATGTTCACACATCCACCTTAACATCCACATCTCTACAACTCTCATCTTCTACTCATGTGCTCGAGTCATAGCCCAACATTCAGCTCCATATAACATAACAGGCCTAACTGTTGTTTTGTAGAACTTTCCTTTAAATTTTAGAGATACTTTACGATCACATAAAACACCCGACGCTCTCCTCCATTTCAACCATCTTGCTTGTATTCTATGTAAGACATCTCTCTCAATCCCTCTATCATTTTATAAAAATGATCGTAAATATTTAAAATTCTTAGTTCCACAACTCGTTATTTCCAATCTTAATAATTGTCTCATTACGTCTAATACTATTAAACTTAAATTCTATATATTCTGTCTTTACTTTACTCAGTCTAAAATCTTTCACTTCTAATATTTCCCGCTAAGATTTTAGTTTAGCATTTACTCCTTCACGTGTCTCATCTACCAAAACAATATACACCACGATACTGTGTCTTGAATATGTCCAGTGAGTTTGTCCATGATTAGTATAAAAAGATAGAAATTTAGAGTTGATCCCAGTTAATCCGCCTGAAGTCTTCACTCTGGTCATTATATCCTCGTAAATATCCTTAATTAGATCAATATATGTTACGTTAATACCTCTATTTTCTAGAATTCTTCATATAATTTCTCTTGTAATTCTATCATAAACTTTTTGTAAGTAAATAAATATCATGTGTAAATCTTATTTTTGCTTCCGATACTTTTCAATTAGTTGTCTAAGATGTATAACTTCTATTATCAACCTTCTAGGCATGAACCCAAATTAATTTTCTGTCACTGTGGTCTCTTTCCTTAATTTTTTTTCTATTACTCTTTCACAAAGTTTAATGATATGTCTTATTAGTTTAATACCCCTATAGTTTGCACAATTTTGTATTTCTCCCTTGTTCTTATATAAAGAAACTAGAGTACTTACCCTCCATTGGTTAGACATTTTTTTCGTTTTCAATATCATGTTAAATAATTTTGTAAGTCATTCAATAACTTGTTTCCCTAGGGACTTCCATACCTCTATCGAAATATCATCGGGTCTAACGACTTTTTCATTGTACATTCCATTTAAAACTTATTTTACTTTTGAAATTTGAATTCTAAAATAAAAATTTTAATTTCTATACTCATTTAACCTACTTAAATTACCTAAGTTAAGTTGGTCACCTACACCTTCATTAAAAAGTTGATGAAAATACCTCTTCCACCGCTCTTTTATTTCTCCATCGTTTACTAGTACCCTATTGC
>JBBUKS010031382.1:0-11067 GCA_038050645.1 Hedychium gardnerianum | reverse complement strand
TTATTATATTGTGTTGTTCTTGTGTCATGTTGTGGTGTTATCGCAATGATGTTTGAGGACTTGGATACATTCAGGAGACCTGTCCGAACATAATGGATCCAATTCCATGTCAATTCGAGGTTGTTTGGTCTATCAGTCGGTTTTAGACAAAATCGAAAATTTGGAACTTATCAATTCATAAAATCAAAAATTTTATATTTTCAGAAAAGCGAGGGAAACTTGCCCGAACATAATGAATTCGATTTCATATCAATTGAAACCCATAGGAGAATCGCGGAAGCCGACCAGAATGGAGAAATCACAGGTGAAAAGGTAAGGGGGAATGAGGTAGAGGAACAATCACGAAAGAGAAAAAAAAGAGAGATAATTTTAATTCATGAGAAAAAAATAAAAGTGGTTTAAATAAATTTTTGGTTCGAACGAGCACGACGACGAGGATAAAAGTAAAACGGGAATCAGATACGAGATTTTGGAATTTCCAAACTTACGTACATGATTTGAGTAATACGTAATTTTGTCTACGCATTCGGTAATTTGCCATTTTATACTTCACTTATCTAATTTGTTTTGTTTACTTTTGAAGGACGAATTTAGAAAATGATAAATTATATAAGAATTAAGATAATTTTGTTTCAGTCCATATGATGTAAGATTAGAGAAACAAGTCCCCACAAGACGAGCAGATGACTATTACATGAGGCTTTGCCATCAAGAAGTCTAGAGGTCAATCCTTGACAGTATAATGTTTGTCAGGTTCCTGTATTTCCTCATGCAATAGTCACTATTCAAAGTCACTCGTGATTTACCTTCATTCCAGATAATAAAAAATTATTCTGAAGAGACCGTCGAAATGACAATTTCATCTTTTGTCATTAAAATTAGAGAAACAATGAATTTATCCTTATGGATGGACGATGTCATTACATAGTGTTGTCATAAAAAAAAAATAATTAAAATTTACATGTTATCATTATTTAAAATTTTCACCCAAAAGAATTTTCTTGTCTCTTGAGCAAAGCAAAAAAATTCTTTAGTGATGTGATGTCTTAATATCAAACCCGAGCCAATAAGGAGTTCACGAGTTTGTGACCGCAGCCTGACCGTGAGTTGTGACAACAAATTAGACACTAGTCGCATTTATAGAATACGGTGAGCTAATGGCCTCTAGGCAACTTCGCACCGAGTCCTTTTGTTCCTTTGTTCCTTCCTTTTTTATTTTTATTGTCTCTTCTCTATCCATTCTCCGAGATAAATAACATAAAAGGTTCATACCATCATAAACAGTTCGTTAGCCAACATTTTACTCATCGTTTTGTTTGCCTAAGTATGCTCCTATTCCTTTGGGATAATTAAAATAATGATCGGGAAGAACTATCTAAAAAATATTAATCCTATGAAATTTAGAATTAAAAATCATTTTAATATCAATAAAAATATTTGTTTTTTAAAATTTTAAAATAGTTATTTACACGAACAAGTGTACTCTTGGTGTATTAAAAATAACAGATCCAACTACTTAATTGTTTATTCCAAAATAAATCATAATATAAATAGTTAAGTTTTTATTTATTTTTATAGTTTTACTTTTGCTAAAATTTATTATTATCACAAACGTGATACCAAACTAACACAAAAAATTAATTAATATTTAAGAAAATAAAAATATAATTCATATGAAAGCTTAATGATTAAATTTTCTTTTACCGTATATCTTTTTTAATTTGAAATTAAAGTCGCATCCTGTTTCACGTCTTTGGCATGTTTAAATATTACATGATTTTCCTCTAAATATTCCACCGTTTTCAGTCGAATTATTTCCTTCAAAGTAGGATTAACATTTAGTTAGAATTTAGTTAAAAGGGAATTGATCAAATTAAACTATCTGAAATTAAAATAATCAATTTTTTTTAGACCAATTGAATATAAAATCGATTAATTCTATTGATAATCAAATTAATTATTTTTAAAAAAAATTTAATCCATTTAATATATTTTTTTAAAATCTTAATATTTTTATAGTTTTACTATTCAATAAAAATTTAATGAATTAATTTACTTTTAAAATTTAAAATTGAAATTATCAAAATAACTAAGCTTTTTTTCTAAAATCTAAATTTCTAAATAAATTCAATTAAAATTTTAAATTAGTTTGATTGGATCCATTATTTCTATTTCTATTTAATCAAAATCTAAGAAATCTCAGAATCGAAACTCGGCTAGGATAAAGATTTTTTTTTAAGGGTTAGCGGACTTGAGAAAGCAGGTTATTCATCATGAGCGTCAAATTTTTTATAAAATTGAGTTCCTGATTAATCGATTTAAAAAATTGATACTAATTAAAAAAATTGTTTAAGATAAAACAATAATTTTTATTATTATGTCCCAACGTTTCTGAGACAAATATAAAAAATATTTTTGCGAGAGCCAGAAATATACGTCATATGTTAATAAATAGCCCTCCCTAACCTTTTGCAGTCGTCGCTGATGCCCCAATTCTCTCCGCGCTCGGTTTTGGGGCTTCGATCTCCATCTCGCTAGGGTTCCTTTCGTTGCCTCGCTGTGTTCCCAGCGAAGGAGACGATCTGGATTCCTGCTGGATTCAGCTAGGATATTGATTCCGCTTCAGGATGTCTATGCACGAGAGGAAAACGATCGATCTGGAGCAGGGATGGGAGTTCATGCAGAAGGGCATTACCAAGTTGAAGAGCATATTGGAGGGGCTCCCGGAGTCGCAGTTCAGCTCGGAGGACTACATGATGCTCTACACGTATGTCGTTCGGTGGCTCCTGCTCAATTTGAACCCCTTTTCGTTATTGTTCTCATTTTTTTTTTATGGTTTGGGTGGTTCCGTCGTTGGAGCAGGACTATCTACAACATGTGTACCCAGAAACCCCCGCATGATTACTCGCAGCAGCTGTATGACAAGTATCGTGATTCATTTGAGGATTACATCACGTCGATGGTGAGCATGGCTAATTCTACTTCCGGTTTCATTCTTCCATAATTTTAGTTGGTATTCAACCCTAGAATAAGAGTTTTCTTCTTCTTCTTTGTTTGTTTAATTAGATCGATGTTTTTTATTCTAAATAGTCTCATCAATGGAATTAATATTTGGTTGTGTTTTCACGCGTCTGATATGCCTAATGGTGCATCAGTTCTAAAATTTCTTATTCCAGTTATTGTTTTCTATTATTTTCCATCAAAACAAAAACACATCCAGGTGGTGCCTAATTCCTAAGAAGCCTCCCCATGACTTCGAAATAAGATATATAATTACATGATTTAATCTTTCTCCGAGAGCTTCTTGGTACAACTCATCAATTTTCAAGTTCAAGAGAGGTTTTTGATATGCTCTTTGGCCCACCTCGTTGGCCCATAGTTTTGACCCATGATCTTTCTTTTAGTTTTTTTTTTTATGATTATTCTAGACATTTCTCTAGAATCTTCTCATTATGAAAATATCTAGATATTTTTAGCAACTTTTTGGATACATAATGTACATCACTAGGTTAAATTGATCATAATTGTTTACTCGGAAGGATGATGTCTATAAATACCTATCTTCTCTTCATTTGTGATCGTCCTTAGAAATAGAAACCATTTTAATTATTAATCTTCCAAGTAGGGATGTAAATGAGCCAAACCAAGCCAAACAAAGCCAAGCTTTGTGTTGTTCAAGCTTGTTTGACAAGGTAATCAAGCCAAGCTAAGCTTAAAATGAACTAAGCCATTGAAATGATTATTCAATCTTGGTTTGGTTCCTTTTTTATGAGCTTGAGGTTCGTTATTATTGAGTTCTCAATTCGAGATTGTTTGAAAATTTTACATTTTTAAGCTTGTTTGGTTGGTCGTTTGTTTGTTTATTTTGAGAATTTCTTTGTCATTTACAAGTTTGATAAAAGCTTTGTTGAGAATATGGTTCACAAATTTTGTTAGTGGACATTGTTTATGAATAGTTTACAATCTTTGTTCATGAATATTAACAAACTAAACACATATATCTTCAAGCTTGTTCATTTAGTTCAATCAGTTTGTTCAAACTTGTTCCTTTTTAAGTGACCTTGTGTATATTGAACAAACATAAACAAATTCTTACCAAGCTGAACACAAGCTTGCTCATGAACGTTTGGTTCATTTACCGGCTTACTTCCAATGTCTCTTAATTTCTCTCTAGTAGGCTTAGCAAATTTGCAGGTAAGTTGTAAAAGTGCCACATGGCCCAGTGGTGCTAAAAATAAGATAGTGATGATATTAGAGCTATATTATGCTTAGGAGTAATTATGTTTGACAGTGATACCTTGGGAAATCAATCTCATGTACTAGAGGGGCAGTACACATATTGTAGACACGACAAGTCTAAATGCTATTGAAGCTTGGGCTGCTAACTTGGAGCAAGTTATCTCCAAGGTGTAGTCTACCATAAGGGAGATTAGTCTTGATAGTATGGAGGAAGATACCTTCAAAGTGAAGTCCATTATTGAGGATCTCATTAAGTGTTCAAATGGTGTAGAGATAGAGTGCAGTGAGTTAAGTCTTGCCACCAAGAAGGTCATCCTTGATTGCTTTGATTGCAAGAATACGTATTATGTGTACAAGTCATCTCGAGCTTGCTGGACTTATAGTGTTCGTGGAGCGGGACCCGCGGGGCTTATGAGCAGAAGTGGAAGTACACACACATGAGGAAGTTAATATACACACATGTGGGATTAGCTTGGAGTGTTCACATCCCAACAATATCAATACTATCCCAATGCCAACAATAGCCGTCTACAACGGTGCCTGTGATGCGAAGGAAGTTAATACTTTCTTCTATAACCTTGATAGATTTTTTGATTTCAAGGGTATATAGGATGATGCTTCGAGTATCAATGGTGCACCCATTTACTTACAGGATGTTGCGTAGTTGTGGTGGTGCTGCAAGTTTAGATAAAAGTCTTCACTCAATAGGTATTTGGGAGTACTTCAAGAAGAAACTCAAGAAGCAATGCAATCCAATCAACATTGAGAAGGAGGCATGTGATCATTTACATCGGCTGAAACAATGGGTAGCATTAGAGACCATGCCAAGGATATTTCTTTATTTTAGTTAGAGATTGATGACATGATTGATAAAGATTCTCTTTTTTTACTTCATGGATGGGTTAAAAGGATTAGACACGTGTAGTGTTGGAGAGATGAGGTGTGTTGGATCTAGATGTTGCTATCACCGAGGCTGAGTCATTCATTGATTGCTCTTCCCAATCAGATGAAAAGAAGACCAGTTATAAACAAAGTAGGGATAAAAGAGTGGATATAAGGACTGTAAGGCTAACGATGGTAACGAGTTGGACATGCCAAAGACAAGTAACTTTCATGCACCTAACACTAAAAACCTTATCTTATTTGTGATGGTCTGCAGTGAATGGATTGTTTGAAGCACAAGATCCTTATTCCCATGATGAACCAACATGAAGAAAGCAATATCTATGACAAAAGGTCTCAAACTAGCATGAGATTGCTTTAAATACTTAATGTTCTCAAAGCCAAAGCCATAAATTTTTCCTAGACAAAGAAGGGTCTTATGTTCATAAACACAACTGTTAATGCAAAGAAGTTCGAGCCATGTTGGATACAAGAGCAAGTCATAATTTCATTAAGGTGAGGTTAAGCTATTGGGCCTTAAGATTGCTAATAGTGGAGCTTCCCTCAAAGCTATGAATTCGCCAGCTAAACCTATTGTTGACATTGCCAAGTCAATTATGGTTCAACTTGTAGAATGAAGCGGAAGCCTAAACTTCTTTATTGTACTAATGGATGACTTCCAAATGATTCTAGGGTTGGTGTTCTTCTACCAAGTGCATACATTTCCTCTATTAGTGACAACCCCTCACCATACTTGCAGGAAATAAGGTATGTGCCACTCCAACAAAGTGTGTTGGTAAGGTTGAGTCCAATGTGCTATCAGCTCTACAATTCAAGTGGGAGCTAAAGATAAATCCACACTACTTTGCCACTATCCAAGAGTTGAATGATGGGGAAATTCTTGACAACTCCAAGGAGCTTGGACCAGAGATTATACAACCGGTGCTTTAAGCATGCCACAAGAGCTTTTGAAGAAGCTTCCACCAAAGCATGAGGTAGGTTACCAAATTGAGTTGGATCTACGTACTAAGTCATTGTCTATGACACCCTCTCACATGACACCTCTTGAGTTAGCTGATTTATGGAAATATCTCCAAGATTTGCTAGGCTTAGGCTATATTTGCCCTTTTAAGGCTCCATTTGGTGCTCTAGTCTCCTTTCAAAAGCAGGATGGATCTCTTTGCATGTGCATTGACTATTGAGTGCCTATATGGGATGACAATGTGTCGAGTACCTATATTTTTGGGTATTACCCAGACAAATAATAATGCACTATGCTTTGGATTATAAACATATACTCGAACTTGCATGGTACCTGCGAGTACTTAATTTAGTATTTTAGGCAAACTTGAACTTAGCTTAGAGATATTAATATTTTAAATAAACTTGAACACGACTTGGACCCTATTGTAAGTATAATCAAGAACTTGAACCTGGTTTGGTACCCATGGATACTTGCTTGTCAGTGTACTTGTTGGCATGCCCTAATTAGTGGACATGCAAATATTGGGTATTTGTTGCCATACCCTAATTACTGCACATGCAATATTCTGATGACATATGCGACTAGTTTTAAAAATGCTAAATGGTATGCTGATAAAAATGACTAATATATTTTCATTAAAAATCTATTAATCAACTCATATAATTCATACTTCCATATATAACAAGTATATGCCAATCATACAATGCAAATTACATGGAATATAATAATTCAATAATGTAGCATGATCATATACATAAACTACATAATTAATATTTAACGTGTGTTGTTTGTAAATAATTATTAAGGCTTGCAAAATATATGAAATATAACGGCTAATATTATTCAACAATGTATCATGGATCATATACATAATTAAGAACCATATAAATATTTAAAGTGCTTATATTTGCAAAAGAATTAATGAGGCTTACAAGTTATTAAACTATCCAATAAGTAAATTACTGTGTTAAGTAGGGGTTGCAACAGTTAAGGTACTCAATATTTTTATTATCTATACCATACCTACTTGATGCGTCCATGCCGATACCTGACTTACCAATTTCTACAAGCAGCAACCCTGAACATGATCCCTCTTAAAACATCATGATATCTCCAATATTCAAAATAATAACCAATTGGACTGCTAAAAATAACTAATTCCATCTTTCATAAACAAAATATCTCTAGTAACTATGTACCCAATTAAATCATCATCTCCAGCAGATTAAATCCTGTTAAAACATACATGATACACCTTCTCTATACAGAGATACCTATACAGTGGTATCTGGAAACACCCACTCCCTGTTATTCCTATTTGTTAGTTAGTTTTGGTACGTCAGAGTTCTGCTCATCCTTGCTTGTCTTATGGTCGCAGCTCTTCGGTGAATTGAAACATATACAAGGTGGGGAAAGTATAACTAATGAGGAGGGATCAAGTGTCTGCAAATTGAATATGCAATATCATCTGTCTGTTTTTTCATTGAGATATTGAAATTTCATTCTTTAAGGCTTCTTTTTGTTGTTCCTTGCCTGCACATAATGTTGGTTTGTCTTAAATTTGTTAAACAAATTCACATCTTTCAGGTATTGCCTTCTTTGAGAGTGAAGCATGATGAATTTATGTTGAGGGAGCTAGTTAAGAGATGGCTTAATCATAAAGTAATGGTCAGGTGGCTTTCACGTTTCTTTCATTACCTTGACCGCTACTTTATCACAAGGAGGTCACTTCCTCCACTAAATGAAGTTGGGCTTTCATGCTTCCGTGACCTGGTAATGACATCCTTCTTTTGGTAACATTCCTGCAGCGTTCAATGTCATTCTCCATGTTTCAAGAATTTTGCAGTAGGATAAATATGAGTCTGATCAAGCTGTTACTTTCATTATTATTTTTTATAGGTCTATCAGGAAGTCAAGGGTAAAGTCAAAGATGCTGTCATCTCCTTGGTAAGTCTTACATTGGGTCTCAACATCAAATATTCAGCTTCTATCCACCCTATCATTATGCATTTATAACCAGATTGATCGAGAGCGTGAAGGGGAGCAAATTGATAGGGCTTTATTGAAGAATGTCTTGGACATTTTTGTTGAAATTGGATTGGGTAACATGGAGTGTTATGAAAACGACTTTGAAGCACATTTGCTTAAAGACACTGCTGCCTATTATTCTAGGAAAGCTTCAAACTGGATTCTAGAAGATTCATGCCCTGATTACATGTTAAAGGTTCTGTATATCCATGAATATATTCACATATGATTTCTGTCAAAATGCTTAATGTTCTATGTGGCTTTTCTAGGCAGAGGAATGCTTAAAGCGTGAGAAGGACAGGGTTGCACATTACTTGCACTCTAGCAGTGAACATAAATTGCTAGAGGTATGATTTACCTTTTTATAAGTTATATATTTAGCTGAAGTTATTAGTGCCTTAAATGTGCTTCCCTTAAAGGTTGTGTTCATAATTTTAAACTTTGTTGAATTATACCAATCAGGTTCATTGGTTGTGAATATTTTGCTTTTATTTGATGCTTTGAGTACTTATTCTGAATGACACATGGTCTAGGACCACTCCTAGGGATCATGGATAGGGGTTTTGACTTACCTTGTTAATCTTGCAATGCTACTAATACTAATTAAGCTCTTGCTTCATTTTTTACTACCCCAGTGATATCACTCTTTTTCTTGTCTCCTAGAAAGTGCAACACGAACTATTATTTGTCTATGCTAGCCAACTTCTTGAAAAAGAACATTCCGGATGTCATGCATTACTTCGAGATGATAAGGTACCAGTATCCTAGTTGCCTGTTAAATGAGTTTCCCTTGTAAAATTTATTAGGATTTAACAACTAACATCTGAAATCCTTTATAGGTGGATGATCTCTCGCGAATGTACAGGCTCTTCTGTAGAATACAGCGCGGCCTAGATCCTGTTTCTCAAATATTTAAGCAGGTTTATCATTGATATTTTGACTCCTCACTTTTTGGAGCATCAAGTTAAAAAAACTTAACTTTCTGGTTTCTGAATTTTTACTCTCAGCATGTGACTATTGAGGGCACAGCTCTAGTTAAACAGGCAGAAGATGCTGCAAGTAACAAAAAGGTAGACTTGTTAGTTTGTTTGTAGAAGCATATTGTTTTAAATCCCATCAATCCAGTGCATCCAAACACCATCCACTCAAAACTAGAGAGAAAAGTGAAAAATCGATTTCAAAGTGTCTAAATTGACAATATAGAATTATAAGTGTAACAGACTCGTATATTTTTCTATGCTTTGATCTCAATCAAAATCAGATAATTCTTAGCTTAAACATTTTGCTCTTAACGTTTTGCAACATGTCGTCTGCATTTCAGCAAACTTTTAAGATGTAATAATATATGCATTTGACTAAACTTAAGAGTAATTTTGCAATGAACTAGGTTACTCGTAAGTGTGGTTTAGACATGGATCCTTTTGTGGCATTAGAGCAACTTAGTGAACGAAGCAAGGGTAAAAAAAGCTTTGCTGGAGGTTTGGCCTTTGACCGAAACGATATAGTTTAGGGATCAATGGAACATCTGTTGTTCTAACATCCTTGCCAGATTAGGGATTTCCAAGGGCCAAATTAAGTAATTATCCTTGGGTATGTGGTACTCTATATGTGTCTATTAGCATGCCTCGAGTCACCATAGAGAAATAGAGTTCAACCAACACAATTGCAATTAGGTCACAACTGCAGTGCAATTAGGTCGACGATCATAGGTAAGAAACACATCATTCCGAGCTTTAATATGATGAATCGTATGATGCATTAGAACTATAATAAAAGTCTAAAAGTATGATGAACCATTATTAGAATCAATGCTAAATCATTTTGTCTACCACCGCTATATCAATGTTGGTACTCGCTCTTCATAACTCTAGCACTATAACCATCATCATCCTAGGTTGCATGGGTATATCCTTGCTCATATGCCCAAGGTTCAGATGGTGGAGTCAAGTGGACATAAGTTTCATTCCTGATGCATCTGCGTTGTCATTGCATCCATCAGTAGTTGTATTGCTATCGACATTGTAAATTATAATTTCAAAATTTTCATCTGATTGCATCATCAGAAGGGGGTGATATCTCATTAATCTCATCATACTCTTTCTCATTGATTACATCAAGTGGGTTTAGCTAATCATCAATTGACCTCTTCTTTGTAGCTAGTTTCTATTAAATAGATTTGGAATATTTCTCTTTTCCTTTACTAGAGATTACAGTATTTTTTTATTGTTGTTATGTGTGGGATTGAGAGGTATGAAAACGTCCAAATTGATTGTTCCCGCGCGGAGACCTTCGAGGGATGAACCACCGGTGAGCTGGAGCAGTGTTGACCAAGTCGTGCAGCGGGTTGAGTTCCCCGGTCTTCTAGACCAAGTAGCCGATCGGAGGACTCATCTGCAAAGTGGCGAGCGACGGTAACTTACTTAATTTCCCAGGTCTAGGCCTTGCAAGGGACAAAGAAAGAGCCGGAGGGTTAAAGGAGAGCTCCAGGCGAGAGGTCTGGGGATCCCGCTCCGACGCTCAAGTCAGACCTGATCAAGCGGAGGTAGCTAAAGTAGCTAAAAACAGTAAGTAAAGAAGTTTCAGATGAGAAAAAAACCCTCCTCTCCACCAGTGACATCCGTCTCTTTATATACTCCTTCGGGCGTATATCGCTAGCATTAATGGCGTGTACTGTTGAGGCATGAGCGAGCATACCACGATGCGTAAGGCTCGGCATTCTCCGTACTTTCAGGGGGGTGTCTGGGGTACCATTGGAGGTGTTCTGATCGTACTGTTAGCGTTGGAGCTAGGCCCTATCGATGTGTTAGAGGCATGGGCCAATGGTAAGATCTTCCCGGTCGGTAATATAGTATACCCGACCGGGAAGATGATTCACCCGCTCGGGTGGTGTAAGGTGCCTCCGGTCGGTAATATAGCATACTCGATAGGTGATT
>JBBUKS010031361.1:0-10000 GCA_038050645.1 Hedychium gardnerianum | reverse complement strand
TCCTTCGATACGTATGTTGTCTACCCTTTCTCCTTTTTCATCTTGATGTTACCCAATTCCAAATGGTAAAACTACGATTTTTAGGATTCTCGTTTGCTCGAGATCTCGTCGGTCCAACTATGTTTCTCGTCTCATCGTTTTGTATCCTCTTGGCCTTTGCGTTACATTTATGAATTCCGTCCTTCAAAACTCACTCCAGCTCTTTAACATGAGTATTTTTTTTCTGATTTTATTAATTAATTTGGTTTTAAGCTTTGGCAATAGATAACTGTGTGCATGTGAAAAGTCATAACTTTTGTCACAGTTTATCCGGTAGTAAGTTGTGATTTTTTTTTTGTACATTGTCTATTGTCAGCGTGATCTTGGTTTCCTCCACATGGCATCTTATGATATCCTGAAGGATTCTGTACTTAAACTTACATTGTTCTCCATGGTCCTTTCATGCCTACATTTTTTATTATTAGATGCACAATGGTAATTATTTATAGAGCGTTTAGTTTTTGAATCTTTCTGTTTGTTTTTTACAAGAATCACATGTACTTCTATACAACATAAATTGCTTACTGGAGCCATATTGATATTAAACATCTATTTTGTTCTGAAATTTATACAAAAATGAGTTTCCTTTTTTTTTCTCACGCAGTGCAGTTTTATGCTCCTTTCTAATGTGTTTGATTGATTATGTATATAGTTGACGGATACGCATTTTCTTTTCCTTTTTACAAAGAGTTTATTATTTTACTAAGATCATGATGCCATTGTATTAGTTTTTGTTGACTATTCTAAACTTGATTCTCTACTATCATCTATGTATTTTTGTTGACTATTCTAAACTTGATACTCTTCTATCGTCTATGTATCAAGAATACAACTGTTTGATTGGGTTTGGTTAGCTTTCCCAGATGGTTGTATTAGTGCATGTTGCTTTAAATGATTGATACACACTGTTTCAGTCAATATAGTTTAAGAAATATCATACTCACGTTTTAACTTGTTTTTAATGATGTTGTATTAGTGTCAAATGTTTCAACAGCTATACCATCTTTTGATACCATGTTACGATATCAGAAACCTATTGCTTGCATATACCCATCAATTTGATATAAAAAATCTAATTTGTATATGTAATTGAACAGTAAGAAGGTAGATTAATTAGACGCTGTCATGGACTCAGTTGGGAGTGGAGGGCAACCTGAGGAGACTCATGTGGTGCTCTCTCCACAATCTTTGTCCTTTCTTGGTGAAGGAATCTCGCTTGTGTTTTCTCGCTGGACGGCACTCCAGATGGCTGTGGAGAATGGATGGGGTGGGCAAGAATCCCAGCGCAAGTCTGAGGAGCTTGTCTCCACTGTACTCTCATGGTTCTCCCAATCCAAAGGTTAGTTTTCATCCTCAAAATCAAAGAGCCTTCTGTGTTCAGTCTACAATTTATTTTCCTTTGTATACATTTTTTTGTTCAGATCCGTGCTTTGTTGATTCAAATTCTTCCCTTCCTGTCAGACATTTGAAATAGAGCTCTTTGTTTCACTATTTCAAGTTCTCACTCCTGATATGCTTTCAAAAATTAAGAGTTTATTTCTTTGAGTATCACAACTTCGTCTTTGGTTTATTCTTCCACTCATTTCTCTAGAACAAGTGATGAGACTTGTAGGCAATTTTGCAGTTTGGTAATTGATTAGTGAAATTAACGTTTTTTTGTTTTGCATGCTAAATTGACCTTCTTTCTAGGTCCACTTTATATTGATGATTTGGAAAATATGCTTGAAGAGAATATGGAGGAAATATTCAATACAGAAGTTGAGGACGGAAGCATTGAAGAGGTATCCATTTTGGCTGATGGTCTGTTCAACAAGGAAAAGTTGCTTGGAAAATAAGTTAGACACGTATGCTTCACCAGTAATTTCACAAATTCAAACTTTGTCTCTAAAGAACCAAAATTTGTATGAATCATGGATGCTTTACAGAGGATAGTAATTAGACTAATCTGTATTTTAAAGAATATGAACTTAACAAATCTTATCTTAATATGCCATATTAGACTTTTTTGTTTAGGTGGTCATCACAGTTGATACTTGACATTGAAGTTCATTGAGCATCCATCAATAAAATTCATGTGTGCAGGTTGCTGAAGAATTGATGATTATGCATGAAGACTTTCTCAAGGGTAATTATGAATCAATCGAAAAGCTGAGGAGGTTAGGTCCCATAGTTACCTCAGTTGCTCAGAGTAAAAAGGTAATCTATTTTGAATTCTAACTCTCGTGTTCATTAACACTATCACTTCATTAAAACCCGTTTAGTTATTTAAATGTTGTATTAGTCTAGGCTGTGCTTGTTTGAAAAGGCAGACTAGATAATAATTGTAGTTTCCAACAAATATATGCCATTATTTCTGTTCATGGCATTGCGTTTAGGATAATACAATGGAAGATAGTTCCAAATACTTAGCCTATGATGCCTCCTTTCCCATCTGTCTCACAATTTAGCCTTACGTTTGAGTATAACCGTACCAACCTGCACATTAAATTGCCTTTGCATTTTGGCAGTAATAGGCTCAGTTGCTGCATTGGTATTCCACTATTGTATAGTTTAATGTGCTTAGCGACCGAGTTAAATGTCTGTCGTTCGCCTTGGAAGATTTTTGTTAATCTTTTTAAATTACCTTGTTGTCGTCTCAAGGTTATGAATGTCTCTCCTGAAAAGCCGAAAGGCTCGAAACAAAATTGAATCTATTACTGGTTTGTGTTATGAAATTGTTCTGAACCATTTATTGTCTGTGATTTTCGCAACTCTACTTATGTAAGATGCTGTTCTACTTCTGATGATACATATGTTTCAGGGTGTTGGATAAGATTCATGTAGCTGACCCTACTAGACATTATTTGTTGTTGATGTATAGTTGAACCAAACTGTCTCTTTCGATGAAATTCATGTATCATGCTACACTTATCACATCAGAGCATATGAGACCAAAATGATAGGGTTCACAAACTTAATTCACACACTACATGTTACTTTCTCGTCATCATCGCTCGAGTTGTTTCCAAGTGTGATCTCGAGATTGCTAGTTTAATTCTGTGATTCTATATTGTAGGTGCTGTGCTGCTAACGAAAACTCTTTGTGATGCAGATAGTTGACTATGATAGTGATGAGGTTTCAGAAATGATTGTTGATGAATCAAATGCAAGTGAAATGATCGTCGAAAAGCCGGCAAAGTTAGAGCAAGTTCCTGATGAGGACGGATGGTCCACCGTTACTTCTCGACGCAACAAGGGCAAGAAATCTAGATGAAAGCGAGAGCAGATGAATATAAACCAATCAAACAAAATCTTGCATCAGACGCTGTTGATAGGATTCCAATTTTCTTCAAATGCTTGCTTGTTACATACTTACACTCTTTCAGTTTTGAACTTACTAATAAAAAAAAATGACATGAAACACTCTCCCTCCAACTTTTCTCTGATTGTCTCTTTTAATTTCAAACATATTTATGATTCATGTTTTTCTCATATTCATTTTCTAATCTCTCATCTCCTCCTCTCAATATTTTTTTTAGTTTTTAGTTTTTTAAATAATCATTCATGTGCATCAAAATAATTATATAGCAACTTAGAAATTTAATCATATACATTATTTTGCTTTATTTTATTGCAAATGCAATGCAGGAAGATGAATGAGGATGAAATTTACATGAATATTTTGGAAAGAAATTTATTTCTAAATGTATACGACTTTGATTGTTTTTATTCCTTTAGTTTTGTCAAACAAGAAATTGGATCTAATAAATCATTATTATTATTAGCCTAATCCAGCGCAATTTGGATAATAAATTAATCAACATCCAAAACCACGCGATAAATAGAAACGGGCGATCGAAGTAGCAAAGCTCAAGGTGAATGCTTCGTCTTTCTCGGATCGGCGTATATCTGCGATCTCTGCCTGAGAAACCGCGGTCCACTCTGCTGCCGGCAACAGAACGCCTCACGGCGAGGATGGCCTGCGGCGGCGGAGACGAGCAGCTATTCCGCGATCCAGCTTCGAACCCCAGGGTCGTCCAACTTCGAGAAATCATGAATTCCGATGCAGAAGGTTCGTTATCCTAAATTTCCCTCCTTTTTTTCTTGCTCGATCTTGCTTGTGGGCGAACTGTGGTTCTTTCGTGATGAGGCGGCATCAGGGATTTAGGGCCACAGGAAAAACTCTTTAATTGCATCGCGAAACGAAAAAAAAGAAGAGCCTCTTTCTGTCTTTTTCCCTGCCTACTAGAGGCCGTGCACCATTTGTTCTTCAATTTTAACTGCATGGGATATCCCTAGGAGCCCCGTTTCGTGGTCAGCCATTGTACATTTCCTGCACAAAAGCGTATCCTTTTGTTTCAATTTTTTATTCAAACTACTTTGAATATTGTAGAGGTGTCTTTCATTTATTTTCCTATACATCTTACATTAGGCTGGGCCTTCAAGTTAGTAATCAGGGGTTTTGATAGACTTGTTGGTAGTTGTATGTCAATTGGCTTGATACTTAGGCCAGTGAATTTGTGGCAAGAGCCCCTCTGGCACGTACTGTTGTCCAATTAGTTACGGAGTTATGATTTTTCTTGATGGTAATTTCTATATTTTTAGTTCCTCTAAAACGTTCTTGTAGGTTCATAGCATGCATCTAGTGTTATGCATGTTCTTCGTAGTGTTTCTATAATCTTTTTTAGGGTTCAGAATTGATGTGTTTTTGACTTACAATGGTTTTGGTTGATCAGACGGTTGGAACAAATGCTGGGAAGAGGGAGTGACCCCATGGGATTTAGGACAAACAACACCGGCAGTCCTTCAGCTTGTTCAAAGTGGATCTCTTCCAAAGGGCAGGGTTCTTGTTCCTGGATGTGGCAGTGTAAGCTTGTTTCTCAGTGTGATGATCATTCAGTTCATAGATGGATGTTTACTGTTCAATCTCCATATGCAGATGTTTAGTTGCAAATTGATTGTGGCTTAGTTTGTTGTTTACATGTATTGAGTTTCCTGAATCTCTTTCATATTTTAAAATAACCTAATGCCTATGCTGAGATATATTTATTACCTACCTTTTCTTATCGACATAACTTTACATATAATTTCACTAAAATTCCTATATTTTCTGTATGTTAATTATGCAATTAAAATGCAACATGATTTATCACGAAAAGCATATATGTCTATTTATCTGTTGCATTCTGACCAGATCCTTTGTACGCTTGTTCTACAAAGCTAAATAATCTGATTTTTTGCTGCTTCACTGAGTTTAATGATTGAAACATATGTTTAATTGTGTAATGGCAGGGATATGATGTGGTTGCTATGGCTAGCACTGAACGGTTTGTTGTAGGCTTGGATATATCTTCAAGTGCTATTAACAGAGCAAAAGAGGTATTCGTATTACAAGCACTAGTAGAATAACCTCTCATCAACTTGGCGATTCATAGCAGATGCCATAATCTTAAGATGTTTAATTATCATGCAAATGCTTGATCTGGTACTTCACTATAAAATTTCCATGATGATTGTTGGCAGAAACAGAGAAGTGTTATGTAACAGGAAAGGAAAAGGCAAGGGGTGAAAGAGAACATTGTTGAATGATATGCTTCTTATAAATACTTAGCAGTTATATGTCTTTACTTAAAGTTCAAGCATGGGATAAGATACATGTAGTTGACTACCAAAAGTGGAGATTCATGTCTTGTTGTTCGTGTTTGTCATGTTTTTTGTTATTGGTATCATTTCGTTTCAAGATAGAATGAAGTTACTGAGAAGATTGAAGCAATACACACATAAAAGGAAAACTGTTAGTAGCTTATGACATTATCCAAATTGAATATTTGCCATGAGGATTTATGCATAGGCTCATTCTCTGATCTCAAATACCCTTCCCGTGAGGTAGCATTAAATTCACAAGTAGGGACTCACATTGTTTGCTTCTCTAACTTGCTACATAAATTATGACCTTGCACTGCAGACATCTTTTTCCTCATTATATATCTGATCTTAAATTTTATTTTTCAGAGGTGTTCCTCCTTGCCTAATGCAAATCAGTTCACCTTTGAGGAAGCTGATTTCTTTACTTGGCAGCCAAAGGAGAAGTTTGATCTTATCTTTGATTATACGTGGGTCTTCATAATCATCTATATGTCATCTGTTCTTTCCTTAAATTTAAGCTTATTCATCCAACTGTCATGCAGATTCTTTTGTGCTATTGACCCAAGCTTGAGGTTAGCATGGGCTGAGAGAATTCGAGAGCTTTTAAAACCTGACGGGGAGCTTATAACTCTGATGTATCTGGTATGCCATTTTGAGTTTGTAACTAGTGGAATCCTTGAAAAATATTGTGGTTTATGATAACCTTTTCTTTCTAGAACCATTCACTAGCGCTTATTGTTCGAGAATTATTGCATGTTTTGGGGCAGAATAAAAGAAAAATCAAGCATATGTTACATATAAAGAACAGTTAGATAATTCAATATGGTCTATGAATTGTCTTAAAACTAGTTCAGAAGGCAGCAAACTTTGAGGATGGAGGTTTCTTCTCTCTGGATTGTGCTATGGTAATGCAAGTTTTTAAAGCTGCTAAACTAGGTATGATAATTGTGCAGCTTTGCGTCTCAATCAGAGCCCGATTTAAACCTAATCGGCTCACAGCGAACTCATTTGAATAGACTTTCCAAATAGATTGTTGGGAATTCTTATCATTTTAAAATCTGCAGTTTGCATCTTTTCACCCGTGAGGTTGATATGGTCCCATCGTCAATTTTCCATTTGAATATAAGCCATCGAAACGATCGACTTTGATTTAGTTTTGTTTAAATCTGTGACAGACCATGGTTACATTCTGTTCATTCTTAATCCAGATCAGTGACCAGCAAGGAGGCCCACCGTATAATAACACAGTAGATGAGTAAGCATCTTTTCTTCACTATATTTTTTCGACATTGAAGCACTCTTTAAGTTTCCCTTCTTCTTATAGCCGAGTACATAACCTGTTTCACTTCATAATTTCTTTCATAACAAGTTTATGGTTTTGCAGCTATGAGAAGGTGCTGAACCCTGTGGGTTTCAGCTGTGTCGTAATCGAAGATAACGAGATAGCAGTCGAGCGACGCAAGGTATTCTTCAAATTCATCTCCTGATATGATCTGAACAATGCTTCAAATAAAGGAAAGAAGAAGAAGAAAAAAAAAAAACTTTTATGTCGAATGCTTTTATGCTGCTGATCTGATTGCTTCAACTTCTCAGGGAAATGAGAAGATTGGCAGGTGGAAGCAGCATGTGACCAAGTCTTTCTTATGAACCAAGCCATGGCTCCAAAGCATTAACATCAGCTTATCGATTAATGCCATATTTAACAGACAGTAATATTGTAGCTTGAGTATTGTTAATTCCCTTCAATAAAAGATACACGAAGGGAATTTCTATTGCCAAACACAAATATGATTTATAGTCCCTTCCACAAAGAAGGATAGTTATCCGATATTTCGGTGTTAAGACAAAAGAAATTATCTCAAATCTTCAGTATGGGCTTTGACACCATTGTAGATCCAGAATCTAAAGACAAGCCCTTTGACTGCATGATGAGTCCGACAATGGAGGAGCCGCCGGATCTAACTTCGATCTATGAAATCTAATTGCGCCACGTGCCCTCCTTCCAACACAATCCATCTCTTATCTCGGCGCACACTCTCCTCTTCCTGCCGCCATGGCTTCTCTTCCGGACCAGCGCTTCATCCCCAAAACCAGCGCTCCTCTCCACTTCCCCTCTCGCCCTCTTTCCAATGCTCTACCCCTCCACATCTCGACCTCCAATTTCAAATCCTTCTCTCGGATTCCACCCCCTTCGTCTCCAAACCGCCGCTCCATGCAGCTGTCCACCCTAAAGATCCGACCTTTCTTCGCCGTCCGCGCTTCGACGCACAAGACTTCGCCTCCGTTCAGATCTCCACCTGCTTCTCGTTCGAGCAAAATTTCCTCCACTCTTGCATTAATTTCTTCCATTTCTTTCGCCTTTCCTACCCTCGCAGCTGAAGCGGATCAGGTTTCGCAGAAGATTAACATCGAGCAGATTCTTGTGTCCATTGACGATTTCTTCAACAGGAATCCATTTTTTGTGTCCGGCGTCACCGTCATTTGGCTTGTTGTTATACCTCTGACGCAGGAGTATCTGAAGAAATACAAATTCATTAGCGCAATCGATGCCTTTCGGAAATTAAGGGATTTGCCCAATGCTCAGCTGCTGGATGTTAGGAAGACGAGGAGTGTCAAGTATATGGCTTCCCCCAATTTGAAGATTTTGAATAAGAGTGCGGTTTGGGTGGAGTATTCGGAAGGGAACGAAGAGGGCTTTGTAAAGGAGGTTCTTCAAAATTTTGCAGATCCTCAGAACACTGTCATTTGTGTTCTTGACAAGTGAGTTTTCATTCTATATCTTACATTTTACTTGTAAAGGTGCTGAGTATAAGCTTTAGTTTTAGAGACAAGAATCGATGTAGCAAATTTGTATGATTCAAATGCTGAAAGAGACCATTGGAATTCAGAAACAGTTAAAGCATCCAAAATTAGGGGTTAGGCATAGTAGACAGTAAGATGATAGAATGCCCAAGATAAAAGAGCCTTAGGTTGGAACTTCCAGGGCCAGTTCAATTGTGGAACCCTCATATATGAGCAATGAGACTGGAGAGTATGATCACTGAAGGTCTTGCTTCTCATATGTGGTTTTCTCCTTGGCCTATGATTTCCATGTAAATCCTTGTGTTCGCCTGTCTTATTGTTCTTGTGTTAGCTGTGTGCGCTTTACTTCTTACAGAAAGGTGTATATGTGATTACGACCTTGTGTTGAATACTTACTTTCTTGTGTAAGGTAGCTTTGATGTTGATTCTCTTAAATTGGCGGAGCTACTTTACAAGAATGGTTTCAAAGAGGCATATGCAATTAAAGGTGGACTCAGAGGAAAGAATGGATGGCAGGTTGGCCTCTGAAACTATATTTGTCGTCGCTAGAATCATTAAGTTCTCCTTTTCGTCGATAATAAAGATCATGTATTCTTTGAGTATGCTTCACTAAGAGACCCATGTTGAATTTGACTATTTCATTCTATGCAGGAAATTCAAGAAACATTTCTTCCAATATCTGTACATGTTCATCCTAAAAAGAAACGCAAAGAATCAAGAACACAAATAGAAGTGAATGGCTCAACTCAAGCTTCCATATTGAATACCAACAATGCTTCTGTTAACCTTAAAGAAATTGTATCTGCAACTAAGATCGATCGTCCAAAACCTCTATCACCCTACCCAAATGTGAGTTTCTGAACAGCACCTGTTTTACTGTTTGTTTATAGAGAAAAATTTCCAAGTTTCTGTTTTCAGTTTTCCTTTTTCAAGAAGAGAGGATTGGGAAAATGAAAAGGAAAATAGGGAAGATACCTCTCACCATTTTCTTGATGCAATAAAATTTTATTTTATAAGAAGAATACTTGATCTTCCCCAAAAAACAATGGAAAAAAATTACTATAATACATTGAAAACTCCACATTTATTCATGATTATTCATGTAATTTTTCTTTCATTATTAGAAATGAAACTTTTGGATATGGATCTTCGAAAGAGATATACATACTTTCGAGGAAACACTCTTATTTTCTTCCTTGATGCTCTTAACTTGACTCATTTCCAGTTTGCAATTAAAGCTATGTTTTATCTGATTTGTTAATTTGTTGTTGTTGTTGTAGTAGTACCCTGAACTGAAACCACCTTCTTCTCCGTCGCCGACAAAGCCTCCAAGTTGATGCTGTGGTTTTGCTGTATAAAACTAAGTTTTCACAAGCCTGGGCTGATAGTCTGTCTGAAACTGATAGAGTGTGTGTATTCAGTCTTTCTGATCCTATTAAACTACTCCTTTATACTCTTGAGCTGTTGGCTAGTGCATGAGGTGTTGCCATAATGAGGTCTAGGGGTCAAATCCTGGCTAGTAGCCAGGTTCCTG
>JBBUKS010031311.1:0-11072 GCA_038050645.1 Hedychium gardnerianum | reverse complement strand
GATAACAATAAGACTTAACTCTGATCTTTTGACAACATCAAAACATAGGTTTGATTCTGGTGCTCCCTGCACCAACACTACAGTCAGTTAAAGTTTGGTTGTCCAAAACAAACATGGGAGAAGCAACCTATATCCTTGGAATTAAAATATATAAAGATAGATCAAAACGATTGCTTGGTCTTTCATAGTCTATATACATAGATAAAGTGCTAAAATGGTTTAGCATAGATGAATCCAAGAAAAGTTTTCTTTCCATGAGACATGAGATTTACCTTTCAAAGTCTATGTGCCCAAGTACACAAGACGAGAGGATTTGCATGAGTTAGATCTCATATGCGTCAGCTATAGGATCAATCATGTATGCTATGTGATGTACTAGATCTGATGTATCGTACGCTCTGAGTGTCACGAGTAGATATCAGTCGGATCTAGGAATGGATCATTAGGTAGTTATCAAAGCAATCCTTAAGTACTTAAGAAGAACTAAGAATTTGTTTTTGGTATATAGAGGAGGTGATATGATTATACGCAGGTATACTGATGCTAGACAGACAAGGATGACTCCAAGTCCCAGTCTGGACACATATCTATCTTAAATGGAGGCGCAATAAGTTAGAAAAGTTTCAAACAAGAAATCGTTGCTAATTCCACCACTGAGGCGGAATATATTGTAGCTTCTAAAGCAGCAAAAGAAGCAGTTTGGATCAAGAAGTTCATCATTGAACTTGGAGTGGTTCTGAGCATTGTTGAAGCATTATTAGTTTACTACGACAACAATGAGGCTATTGCACAAGCCAAGGAACCCATGTCTTATCAACGATCTAAACATGTGTTTCGCCACTATCACTTGATCAGGGAGATAGTAAGTAGGAAAGAATTTAGCGGATCCTTTGACAAAGACTCTACCACAAAGTAAGTTTAAGAATCATGTCGAGGCCCATGGTGTTAGATACCAAGGCGATTATCATTAGGTCAAGTGGGAGTATATTATATTTGAGAAGTGTCCTAAAGGAATCGCCTTAGATATTGTATTATTTATTTGATAAATAAAATTTACAATTTGAGTGTACATTCTCTATGTATGTGATTTGATCTTAAACTCAGTTAATGAAGTCCACAATATAATGCATAGCATGAGAAAAATTATAATTGAATCATAATTAGTGGGTATCTCATTATGTGTAATTATGTATATATTAAAATCTTTCCTAGTCAATGAATTGATGAGACTGAACATCATCAATTCTATGAGACTTGCATATGTTATACTCCTTGGTTTATCCAAGCAGCTGATCCTCGCTGGCTGGAAACATTGGGATATTGAGAGTTAACATATAGATGCTAGTTAAGGGTAACTAGTTCATCGGATGTGACCTTCTATGAGACTTCATGTGGTTTTATACATGTTAATGAAGATCTCATTGCAACTTAAGTGCAAGTTTCTTTAGACTTGAGATGTTCAAGTCATCTTGGTCATGAAGGCTTATACTTTAATATCTTTGTTATACATCTCCTAGGGGATGTAGTTACCGGATGATTGGGTATAAGTTAATATGTCCGAATGTGTTTGGATAGCCTACATAGGATTCACCACTCCTTTTATAAGGAGACGTATACCCTATGACCTCTTGTCAAGATTATTACTTGTAAGTCTTTGGCCAAAGCAAAACATGTCAAGAGGATGGTCTTCTTGGACATGTGTTTGAATAATTTAAATCAATAGGACAAGAAACTACTACTTGGACTATGTGTGACGTAGTCAACCTAGTGGGGACTGACACATAGACCATGTCCTAAACCAAGTGGGTATAAGATGAGTGAAAGGAATAGAGACACTGATAATTATAGCTGCTGAAGGGTTCAGAATTTATTTTGAAGTCAACTATGATTTTTTGATCAATTGGGGTCATGATGTACTACTAGGTGTCACTCATGATTTATTCATAATTAATAATTAATTATGAATGACCAACATAACCGGGAACCTATTGGGTCACATACACTATGAGTATATCCAAAAGACATAAAACAAGTTTGAGAATAAAATTTTCAAATAAAGAGAGAATAAGTGTGGTGGGACCAAACGATGGGAAAATATGAAAAGTATTTATTGAGCCAGAAGCATTAATGGGTCACGCCTCTTGTAGTCGGGTTGAACCCACTTATGCAATATTGGTTTGGTTTTGAACCAAATTGGTTGGTTTTGAACCAAGCCTATTGCAAGCGGATCGGGTTGGTTTATTGGGTATCGGTTTTGAACTTGCTTTTCAAACCCTGATGGAGATGTATATATAAATACTTCTCCATGTGAGAAAAAATAGTAATAATTTGGTTATTAGGTTTTTCCTTCCCCCCCCCCCCCACCCTCTTCTTGTTGTCAATTTTGGTGCCGCCAATTTCGGTGGGCTAAATTCGATGTCGCCGCCGCCACCTGCTGTCGTCGGCCGCCCTTGCTGCAACCGACCTCCTAGCCTCCAACACCCCTGCTGTTGGCCACCCAGCCAGCTACAATCGTCCGTGCTCCATATAGCAACCCCTTGCCACCGATTTCGGTGTTGCCAAATTCAATGCCGCTGAATTCGATGAAGACGACAACTAGTTGTCGCTACCCGTCGTTTTGAGTCATGGGGTGTTCTCTCATATCACGTCATCTCCTTCATTTAGCTAGTACCAAAACCGAGATGAAACTTATGGCTTTGCAAAGTTGTCTTGAAGGTAACTCGGCATGGATACGAATAGAGGCAAGTCTTGTAAGGCTTGCTAGTTGATGCGTTTCCGTTACACGTCATTCGATATGTATAATTTCTAAACAAAGTTTTATTTACAATTATGTCTACACATGTATGTTATTGTGGATATGTGTGATGCGTGTTGTAATAATTTAGGAAATTATTATGCTACTGCTGCGTGTTTTTCAAAATCATAATTTTTGTACACGCATAGAGACACCAACAGAGAGGAGCGTAACGACGGAGAGGAGAAGAGTCACGTGCCAGAGATGGAAGAGGAGACGACATCGGAGATCAAAGAGGAGAGGACGCTGGAGATTGTAGAGGTGAGGACACCGAAGATCAGAGAGGACTCCGAAGATTGTAAATCGGAGGGGGATCGGAGAAAAATCTTGAGCTGATCGAGGAGTCCTAATTTTGATCCCCAAAATAGCGACGAAAAAATAAATTTCGTAGCTAATTAATGATGGAATTTATTTGTCATCGCTAAAATAGCCACGGAATTTATTTTCAGTGGCTATTTAGCGACGAAAAAATAATTTTTGTCGTTAATTAGCAATGAAAAATAATTATCGTCATTAATTAACGATGAAATTTATGTTCCATCGCTAATTAGCGATGAAATTTATTTTCTATCGCTAATTAGCGAAGGAATCCGATATTTTCTTGTAGTGCATGGCTACGAAATTAAGTGTCACTTGACATGAGCTCATGACAAATCATGTCTCATTAGCCGCAAATTTACAACAACGATTTCACAGCAGCAAGTTCATGTATGGTTGTGATCTAGCGGCCAGATCATGGCCTGGCCATGATTTTGCAGCAATCACGAATGGCTGTGTGCTTTGGCCAAATCACAATTTGGCACCAATTTCGCGACTCTGAACGATTTCATGATTGCCTAGTCAAAAAATTGCAATAATCACAATTTCACAATTGGGGGAGAAGTATTTTTTTTTCATGGTTCATTGGCGAGCTTGAAAGAGGAGAGAAGAGAGGTTCTTAGTTCAATTCAATTCAAGTAAAATAAAAATGGATTAATGCTTTAGTATAATACTACAATAAATGGAGGGATATTTTATGGAGCAAGTGTCCAATAAATATCAAAATTAGATTTGTATTTTCAATATTTATTAAATATAAGTGCATAATTTGATACATACATATTCTTCTTAATACTTTGTGCAACCACAACACCTCGACCTTAAGTGCCTTAAAAATATCATATTTCACCATAGCAAACTAAGTACACATACTCTCCTCTCATCAAAAATTACTATAAATTAGGGACAACATCCTAGCCACAATTGATTCTCGAGAGGATACAACACATTATTTGATATCATAGTTTATGGTTTAGTCAGGGTAAGAGAGAGTACAGAAGGCTTATGATTATTTCAGAGATGGTACTTCGAGAAATTCATGGGCGAAAATAGTATGAAGGACCTACTTGCAATCGAGTCATGCCTTCACCTTATAGATGCTAGCACACAAGGAGACTGTCTACCAGGATAGGTGACACTACTTTGAGGATAGGAGTTGTACCTTTTTTGAGTTAGAGGAGGAGTCCCAGGAGCATGTGTTCTTCACATGAGAATCAATCAAATAGTTATGGAGGAGGATCAAATGTTGGTTGCAGATGAGATAGGAGATAATGCTAAGGGTCTTCGGACTCCAATACCTTGGGACCAACAACTCGGTGAAGGCTTGACACCTTGCTATATCATCCATGATTCACTATGTATGCATGGTAAGGAATCACTCTATATTTGAGGGTGTGAAATTTGACCTAGAGGTGGTTTACAATAAAGTACAAGTTCATGTATATCAATCGGTTCTTGGATATCTACAAATCTAATACTTCATTAGACATGAATAATTATTCTTGACTATCATTGTACATCTTGCTTATTATATACTATTTATGTTTCATAAAAAATAATAATAATAATTTATGCCATTTTTAAATAGTCATCAATGACTAACCCTACAAACTCATCATTTTCTAATAATCCACCAATAATCCAGAATAGTAATCCATCATATTAAGTGCTATGAATAATAATTCATCATTTATAAATAACCATGCATCAATAGATGATCAAAGTGATTGGGACACAACTCCACCACTAATGCTTAAAAAGAATTGAACATCAGAAAAATTAATGTTATTTTTGGCAAAAATGCAGCTTTCCCTAAACTTCCAACAAGCAACTAAAGAAGTCCATTGATTTAATATTTTCATCAATCTTGAGCTTAATCCATCACTCGAAATGACAGAATTAACCAAAAATTGAACCACAGACATCTAAGTTTTTCAAATATTCAAATTCATGCCCCTTACTTTTATAATTACTTTCCTCCACCCTTTGATCGGCAGCCACGCGAATAGGCAATGAAGGTGGCTATAAAATTGCAGCCGAGCTAGTCAAATAATGGCTTCGCCACGATTTGCAGCCAGTTCGACATGATTTCGCGGTTTCGTGATTGGGTTTGATTGTAATTTTGTAACTAAGCCCAACTAAATTGTGATTTCACAATTAAGTGCGATTGTGAAACATGTGAAACATGATCATCCAACTACTTCTTTAGGCGCAAGATATTTTATTTCTTAAGAAATAGTGCTCCGGAAATTCGATCTATATAATTTACTACCAAATATCATCTCATATCTTTCGATTGTGAAATCCTGATCAGGTACCAAATCAGTCTCCATGATCAACTGTAGTGATCAGTAGAGGATGATTTATTAAATTAAAATCGTAATATCAAAACTCGGGATTGATAAAGCATAAATCTTTGCAGCCCAAAAAATTCACTCATCTCTTCACTCCACTGGTTTTATAGTTATCACAATTAACTTTCTCTTAATTAATTTTAAGACAGATAGATGGAGTACGAGGGTTTCACTTTTGTCAAAATGATCAGGTACCAAATCAAATATCATCCCTTCACCTTCTGAATTTGATGTCAGTTCTAATTTATCCAAATGTCGTGGTTGTAACATAAAAAATACATATATATATTTGGTTGCTCGAACCCAACGCAAGGAAGGAGACACTGAAATAAGTATTTGAAGGGCTTGGTACAAATTATATAAAAGCCGAGGGTGAAATCCTAAGGGCGAATCTAAAATTTACCGCTCCTAATATAGTAATGGCCGCTAGCTGGTGGAACGAGGCGTGTCCTGCTGGGAAACTCGGCATCGGCTCGCCAGGTCAAACAAGCAGGCAAACGAATCACCGAGTGAGACCGAGTTGGCAAAGGTTGAAGCTTCCTTCTGCTTGCTATAAGAGCAAGCAAAGGTCGCCTGAGGAACGAGGTGGAGTTGGCCAGAAGAAAGAAGAAGAAGAAGGCAAGATGAAGTCCACTAGGGCCTTTTCCAGGGCCGAGCCGAGGCGAGCAGGCAATGCCTTCATCATATCCTCCATGCTCCTCTCTCTCTGCGTCCTTTCTCTCATCAGAGCTCGCTATTGCTCTTCTGCTTATGGAGGTCCGATCTCTCCCTCTTACGCTGTGTTTAGGTTCCTGTCTTCTTGCTCTGTTCCCACTGTTATTGAGCAGGAAAAATTGCATTTTTTTTTTTCAGCTAAGCGACAAACGTCACCGGAATTGGAAGCGACGATGGATTCTGTCAAGATGGTGACTGCAAGAAGCCGCAAGCTTGCTCTAAAAGGTGATTCTATCAGCTCAATTTTGGAATTATTGCTTCGTAGAGCTTCAATTTGATCCCAAGTGGGTTACATTGATTGCAGGGGAAGGAGATGGGGCATTGGGGAAGCGTGCAGAGGAGATCTCCGCCACCGCCGAACAGTTGCCGAAACCCATCTGCGTCGAAACCAGCCGACGATCCGACGTCTGCGAGGCGGAGGGCGATGTGAGAGTTCAGGGGAGCTCGCAGACCGTGTTCTTGCCCGCTTCCTTGACGTCGCGGGAATGGAAGGTGAAGCCCTACGCCCGGAAGCACGACCAGTTCGCCCTTTCCAATGTCAAGGAGTGGACGCTGAAGCCTTTCCCAGATCACAAGCGGCCCGCCGTTTGCACGGAGAACCACACCGTTCCTGTGGTGGTCTTCTCCACCGCCGGCTTCACAGGTAACCTTTTCCACGACTTCACTGATGTGCTGGTCCCTCTCTTCATCACCGCCGCCAACTTCAATGGCGAGGTCCAGTTCATGGTGGCCGACGCCAAGGCCTGGTGGCTGAGCAAGTTCGGCGCCATTCTGGACCAGCTCTCCAAGTACGAGGTCATTGATGCCGACGCCGACGGCGGCGGCACAGTGCGGTGCTTCCCGCAGGTGATCGCCGGGCTGAGCTTCCACAAGGAGCTCGGCGTGGACACCTCCAAGACGCCCGCTGGAGCCCGCTCGATAGCAGACTTCAAAGCCATGCTCCGGCGTGCGTACGGGCTGGAGCGGGAGCGCGCGGAGCCGTCGGGCGACGACGCGTGGAACGTGCGGCGGAAGCCGCGCCTGCTGATCATCTCGCGCCGGGGCTCTCGCGTGCTTCTCAACGAGAGGGGGATGGCGGACATGGCGATGAGCCTGGGGTTCGACGTCCGCGTGGCGGAGCCAGAGATCGCCACCGACCTGGGCAAGTTCGCCCGCCTGGTCAACTCCGCCGACGTCATGGTGGGCGTCCACGGCGCTGGCCTCGTTAACCTGGTCTTCCTCCCCAAGGGCGCCGTCTTCGTCCAGGTGGTCCCCATGGGTGACCTGACGTGGCTCTCCCGCGACACCTTCGGAACTCCGGCGCCGGAGATGGACCTCCATTACTTGGAATACCTCATCCAGGCCGACGAGAGCACGCTGAGCGATCAGTACCCCAAAGACCACCCCGTCTTCAAGGATCCTCAGTCGATCCACCGGAAAGGCTGGAACGAGCTCAGCCGAGTGTATCTTGACAACCAGAACGTGAAGCCTCATCTAGGAAGACTGCGGCTGACACTGTTAGAAGCTCTCAAGGTTCTCCCTCACAGTCACAACAACAAGATGACTCAGTAGTGATCACTTCCTAATTTCTTTCCATTTTTCAGCTCATAATTCGTTTTTTCTCTGTTGATAGTCCACATGCCAATCAGCAAAAACACCTTGTGATTACAAATAAAAAGTGTTAATTTATGAAAAATTTGTCAAGACCGATCTCTTTGATTTGCACTGAAGTGAGTGGAACGAGCAAAGGATGGATGGGACCTTCCAGGTGTCAAAGCTGGAAGGAATAGGTTAAGTTGCGATAGATGGCAAGCATGTGGACACTCAATTAAATTTGCTTTCTGCTTTCTGCCTTCTGCCTTCTGCCTTCTGCAAGCTAGCTAGCTTCCTCACTGCGAGGCATGAATTGAAGCCCACCACTTAAATTTGTTGTCAATTTGTGCAGTGGAGCTTTCGCAGACGGCACCAACTAACCCAGAAGCCCACATCAATTTGATCAGAGGGTGAGTTTGATCTCAAAATTTATATCAGAGTGGGGCGCTACATGTGATGCTCCTCATATCAACATCCCAACCACCACACTACCATCAAAAAGCTACTGGTACTAGTAGCCAGTCTTCGTCGTTAGGGTTAGCCCCATAGTTCATCTAATCTCCACCTAAGAAAGAAATTATTCTTTACAACATTGTGATACTCGATTTTATCTTGATTTTGGTTATACACAGTAGTTCATTCATATGGCTTGTTTAATAATCATCTACTCGTAAGGTCCACTTACCGGCATCACCTGCTAACCTATCTCCCTCTGCTCTGTTAGCAGCCCCATCAATCATCAAGACATCATACGACCTTGTGACAGAGCTTCCTCCTCCAACATGGTTAAATCGATCCTACATGTAAGGGTAGTACTAATTCATGGGGGTGGGCCCACTGACTCATGGGATGGGTCTCACCCACCCCTATGAGTCATGTAAGCCCTTACATGCAAGATCTAAGTTACCCAACAACATTGACGGATCTTAGGCATATCAATTAATATCCACTTAACATGATGATGATATATGGAGTAATCTAAAATCGTCACGTATTTGAAAGGTGGTCAATAATCTTATTAAAATGAAGGTCAAAGTCAATAGAAAGTTAGTCATCTCATCTTGTCACTTAGATAATACCCTTAAGATGTCTAAAGAGCCCATGATTGGTTCCCAGTCATCTACCGACTCCCGGATCCCTCACTTCTAGATTGGTCCCTCGATCGACGCCTAGCTAACTCCCGACTCCAAGATCCCTCGCTTCTAGATTGGTCCTTCGATCGGTGCCTAGTTAGCTCCCGACTCTAGGATCCCCTGCTTCCGGATTGGTCACCCGATCGGCGCCTAGCCGACTCCCAACTCCAGGATTCTCTACTTTCGGATTTGTCCCCCAATCGGCGCATAGTTGGCTCCCGATTCCAAGATCACCGTTCATCCTATCTCCCGCCCAACTTTCAACAAATGGGATGTTAAATTGTCTTCCACTGAAGATGAGGACGTGACCACTCTCTCTTGACGAATGTGTAAAACATAGCCATTTATCCCCGAAAAATGAGGGGAACGTAGCCGTTTATGTTAGAAAACGTGAGTAACGTGAACGTTCATCTCGGAACACGTGGAGAACGTGAGGATGTAGCTCTCGCAGGTGTAGCTAGGTACATGTAGACGAGAACACAAAAATACTTAGTGACTCTACTGCTCATCCTTTACCTCCCTCCTACTGAAACCTTACTTGAACGTCAGAGTAGCTGAGCTGGGGCACCCCTTGGTTGTTATTCTAACTCTCGTTCTCCTTATTTTCTCCTATCAAGCTTTGACAGCTCTTCGCGAGGATTCATCCTATTCCTTGATGAGTGACGATTCAGTCAACCCCTGCGCCAACTTACCTGTGGCTTGTTCGTTGGCGGTCTCAGGTAGGATCAAATTAGCATCATCTGTGGGAAAACTGAGTTAATACCTGGACTAAGACGTTAAGATGGATAACACCAGAAGACACAACATCGTCACCCTTGCCACGAATGATTTCAACAAGCTGGTTGCGACTATAGTGCAAGCGATGTTGCAAGCACAACCCCAATAGCCAATATCACCCGCACTCAATCCTCCACCATCCGAGATGCCACCCCGATCAGATGAAGCACCACAAGTGCCTCATCAAAGGTAAACCCAACCGACCAAAACATCCCAGGCTGCAATCCCCCCCCCCCAATCGGGACATCAGCTATACAAGAGTTATTCTTGGAATCTTCGAGAGCAACCCCACATTGAGATCCTTTGCGGGGAAAAGTTCCTGCATCTAGAGGAGTAAAGGTCCCCCGAGGCCCACCATTTTCAAGGAGCATTCTTCAAGATGAACTACCGCGCCATTTCTGAGCGCTGTAGATCCGAGAATACAATGCAGCATCTGACCTCGAGAACTATGTATGTAAATTTGAAAATGCTTCCCTATTGCATCAGTATACGGATGACATCAAATGTTGAGTCTTCTTGACGACTCTCTCGGGCTCGACTCAAAGGTGGTTCAATCGACTCCCCACTTCCTCAATTCGGTCTTTCGAAGAATTCAAGACTGTGTTCATGCAACATTTTACCACCAGCCAGAGGTATCAAAAAACTCCGCTCGATCTATTTTCTCTCAAGCAAAAGCCTAAAAAACCCTTGAAGGAATATCTACAATGGTTGAACCGGGTAGCCATGGATGTTCCCTCGGTTACTTCGGATATGCTGATCAGTACCTTTTCACAAGGCTTGATAGATGGAGACTTGTTTAGGTCTCTAGTAAAGAAGCCCCCAATCGATTTCGACAGCTTGTAGGCCCGGACACTCATATATGTTCATGTTAAACGAGCCCAGTTTGTGAGGAAAAGGAAGTTCCAGCTCCTACTCCCGCCTTCACTTAGTCAAAGCAGAAGGTTCCCCGTCTTCCTTTATGGAATCGGGAACCTGTGAACTTCAGGGGAGAGAAGATTGTGCAGACGGTGGAAGCTGCTCCAACCTCGACCGCTAAGTTAGGCCGAGGGCTTCCTGGGATGATGGGTATCATTGTGCCTATCATTAGTCATAAAACCATTCTACTCGAGATTGTCAACAACATGCAAGGGAGTTACGATGTGTGGTCAATAGATGAAAAGTTGATCGAAGTCCGCCTAGTAGAAGATCCCCCCGAGCCTTCCCGATGCTCTCCTTGACGTCCCACTTGTCGCACTGATAATGATCGCCAGTCTAGTCGACGGACTCGCTCGCCCTCTAGTAAACCTCGAGGTTCATCCTGATCCCGCACGGAGGCAAATCAAGAGAAGGATAAAGATAAAAAAAGGTAAATGCAAGGTTGATCCCCGAGGAACTGTTCATATGATCTCAGGGGGGGTGGGGGTGGGGGCA
>JBBUKS010031291.1:0-11074 GCA_038050645.1 Hedychium gardnerianum | reverse complement strand
CCGGGGCTGATTGGAAGGGGCCAAAAATTCCTGACGGAGTAGTTGGAACTCACGGACAGAACACACAGTGACTACCAGAATAGTAACTAAATTTCGTTGAAACAAATCAAAAATCAAGCTGTAGCCTCTATCAACCAATTAATTCCATCTTAAATCCCCAAAATCTTATCTACCGGTGGAGAGAACCGAAAGACTTGAATATGCCCGGAGAAGTAGCTGGCCGGTGCAATCACGAGCAGAGACCGAAACTCATCGCCACCAACTAAGGAGAGCTGGGGTGAGCTGGTGGTGCTGCTACCGAGGTTTTGCTGTTGTGGCTGGCTGGATTTAACTCGACGCCGGCGCTGTTCGGGCAGAGAAGGCCCGTGGTTGCTCCTCCGATGAGGAAGAGAGGGAGGAGAGGGGTTGCTCAAGCTGGTTGGCGTCACCTTTGTGGTCGGCGATGATGGGGATCAAGGTCGGTGTTCATCGGGAACGAGATGCAGCGGGCGGTGCTTTGTCAAGTGAAGAGGAAGAGGCGATTGAATGTTTTCGGTGAGGAGTAGTCGAGTGAGCATATAAATAGCAACTTAGGTATTAATAATCATAAACCTAGGGTTTCCTAATTAAAATTTAGGCTAATTAAACTTATCAACTTCCAGCTTAAATTCGAAATATCCTTAAATAACTCATATAATTTCGATTTAAACCCCGAATAATTTTTAAAAATTTCCTAAAATTCTTATTGAGTTATATTAAAAATTTTAAGGCTTAAACTTTATTTGTCATAGTTAACATTTATAGGTAGAGATATGACCAATATATGTATATAACTTCTTTATTTCCATGCATCCATCATGCATCAGTTATAATTATTATTATTATTTGCATCCGTTAAAATAATAATAATAATAATTTAGATGAGTTACATCTCATTAGTACCTTCAATTGCATTGCATGAAGTTACTTTAGTTTTAATTTTATATACAATTTTTAAGGCCAATAATATTAGATAATAATTATTATCTAACATTCTCCCACTTGACCTAAAAATTGGATAAAATTAAAACTTAAAACATAACTATGATACATTATAACTTTAAGCATCAAAAACCTCATCCTCTTAAGACATTATAATTATCTTAGTATAATAGAATACTAGATGCGGGTTATAGCGGTTGTACATTATATAACATACTACCTTCTATATACCACAAACATTAGCATCCTATCATATTAGGCATATAAATGAACGTATAATTTCATAATGGTCCACAATAATATTTTTAGGTAATTCATGATATATCATAGTAATGTGCACATCATAACTAGAAACTATATATCAGAAACACATAAGTGAGCTCAGAGTGTCAACTTATGGTGGCAAAAGGCGAAACGCTCGCCCACAGCACTCCTGTTAGCCAATCCCAAGACCAACACGAAGGAGGTAAATCATGAGAGCTAATTTATTAGCCCGAACAACGACTAGTGCATGGGAGCTCAGAGTGTCAACTTAATACATTATTCAAAAGGACAACCACGACTCATTCTATGTACAGTTCCTTAAAAAATTTTGATTGTAAACCTTAAGTTAACGAATCTGCAATCATGAGATCCGTTCTTATATAATCAATAGACACTCTTTATTTATGAACTTCTTCTTTAACGATAAAATATTGTAATTCTATATACTTGGCACCTCTTGAGTATTTATCATTTTGTGAGAAGAATATTGCTGCGGAATTATCACAATAAATTTTCAGCAGCTTGGTAGTAGTGTCGACAACTCCAAGTCCTAAAATAAAGTTCCGCAACCATAATGCATGGATTGTGGCTTCAAAACATGCCAAAAATTCTGCTTCCATTATGGATAAAGCTATGACAGATTGTTTAGCACTTTTCCATGATATTGCTCCTTCTCCAAAAAAAAACAAATAACCAAAAGTGGACTTTCTATTGTCAATGCATCTGGTAAAATCTGAATCTGAGTAACCAACCACTTCCAAGTGATTAGTTTTTCTGTACATGAGCATGTAATTCTTGGTGCCTTAAAGATACCTTAAAACTATTTTAGTAGCTTTCCAGTGATCAATTCCAAGATTACTTTGATACCTACCAAACATTCCAACCACAAAACTAATATCCGGTCTTGTACAAGTTTGTACATACATTAGACTTTCTACAACAGAAGCATATGGAATTGAATCCATTTGTTTTCATTCTATATCATTCTTTGGGTATTGCATAAGACTAAATTTGTCCCCTTTTTGAATTGGAGAAATTCCAGCAGAACATTTTTTTATATTAAATTTCTCTAGAATTCTTTCAATATAAGCTTTTTGAGACAATCCCAACAGTCCTTGTAATCTATCACGAAATATTTCAAGTCCGATCACACAAGATGCCTCACCCATATCTTTCATTTCAAAATTTTTAAAGAGAAAATCTTTTGTCTTATGCAATATGTCCAAATCATTAATAGCAAGTAAGATATCATCAACATATAAGACTAAAAATATAATTTTACTCCCACTAACCTTTTGGTATATGCAATGATCAACAATATTTTCTTCAAAACCAAAAGATGTGATGGTATCATTAAACTTAATATACCATTGTCGGGAAACTTGTTTAAGTCCATATATTAATTTCTTAAGTTTACACACTAAATGACCTTTTCCTTCAATTAAAAAACCTTCAGGTTGGTCCATATATACTTCTTCAAGATTTTCATTCAGAAAGGCTGTTTTCACATCCATCTGGTGTAACTCTAAATCATAATAAGCTATCAGTGTCATGATAATACGTAATGAGTTTTTCTTTGAGACAGGTGAAAATGTCTCTTTATAATCAACGTCATCTTATTGAGTGTATCTTTTAGCAACAAGTCTAACTTTATATTGTTCAATATTACCATTCGAGTCACGCTTGGTCTTAAAGACCCATTTACATCCAACTCGTTTGGAACTTTCTGGCAATTCAACGATATCCCAAATATCATTTTTACACATGGATTGCAACTCTTCCTTCATTGCATTTATCCATTTATCCGACTCTGTACTTTCTATGGCTTGTGAAAATAAAACTGGATCTTTATCAATTCCAAAATCAAATTCTTGCAAATAAGTTTCATAATAATTAGAAATAGTAATTTTTCTTATTCTTTGAGATCTTCTCAATGCTATTTCTTATAATTCATTTGCATCAAGTCTTTTGAGTTAGTATCTTCAAGGGATATTTCATCATGTTGTTCGATGTTGATATGATGTTCTTCAACAATTGGAACAACTTTTGGAACAACACTGGATGAAGGAATATTTATAGATAAAGGAATATTTATCTTAACTTTCTTTATATCCACATTTTGTTGTTCGTCACTCCCACTAACTTCACCATTCTTAAGGAATTTTGCATTATCAATTTCTACTATTCTTGGATTATGGTTAGGACAATAAAATATATATCCTTTAGATTTCCCTGGGTAACCAATAAAGTAACCACGAATCTAATTTTCTTTCATGAGGATTATAAACTCTTGGTAGGACTGAAAGAATTTAGATATATCCACAATGATATGATATTGTCCACTTTGGGCCTAAGCCCTCATGATTTTATTTTTGGGCTTTACTCAAAAGGTCTCATACCAATGGAGATATCTTTCCCTTATAAGTTCATGATCTTTCCCATGTATTTTTAATGTGGGACTTTATTTACAACCTTTGCAACCCCAATAATCTCCCTTCAAACGAAGGACCACAGGGCCCCCCTTCCGATCCTCGACCCACCATGTCTTCCTGCCCCTCGGTCCACTCGACCTACTAAAACTTCCTTGCTTAGCCGCAACTAGAACTTCCTGCCTGGTGTCTGGTCCTCTTGATCTGAACACGGAAGCCCCTATTTTTTGTCCAAGGTCAATATTCTACTCACATGGCTCAATTAGACCATAACTCTTGTGCACAGTCGACGGTTAGACCTTCTGACAGTCTGGACTCTGATACCAATTGTTAGGACTGAAAGAATTTAGATATCTTTATAATGATATGATATTGTCCACTTTGGGGCTAAGCTCTCATGGTTTTGTTTTTGAGCTTTACCCAAAAGACCTCATACTAATCTAGATATCTTTCCTTTATAAGTTCATGTGCTTTCAATGTGAGACTTTGTTTGCAACCTTTGCAACCCCAACAACTCTTACTTCCGCCGAACAACCCCAAACATGCAAGTGTCGTATGCTAGGTTTCCTATTTATCCACAACTCAAAAGGAATTCTTGGAACTGTCTCACTAGGAACTCTATTAAGTAAATACATTATTATTTTTAAAGCATGCATCCACAAGGATTTGGGTAATGATGAATTACTCATCATACTCCTAACCATATCCATTAATGTGTGGTTACACCTTTCTGCCACACCATTTTGTTGATGTGTGTATGACATAGTATATTGTGCACATATGCCATGTTTTTCAATAAGTTTTGCAAATGGACCTGGACATTGTCCTGTTTCATCATACTTCCCAGAATATTCACCTCTTCTATTTGACCTTACAATTTTCACTTTCTTGTCTAATTGTCTTTCAACCTCATTAATGTAGATTTCAAAGGCATCTACTATTTGAGATTTTTCTTTAAGCAAATAGACATATCCATAATGTGAAAAAGCATCAATAAAGGTGATGAAATACTTTTCTCCACCGAAAGATGAAGTATCAAAAGGTCCACATACATCAGTGTGTATTATTTCAAGAAGCTGAGTGCTTATTGTGGCTCCTTTCTTATTATGTTTGGTTTGTTTTCCCTTAATACAATCCACACATAAATCAAGATCAATAAAATCTAAATTTGATAGAGTTTCATTCTTTACTTATCTTTCTAATCTTTCTTTGGATACTTGACCCAAACACTTATGCCACAAGAAAGTAGAACTTTCACTAAGCATATTTTACTTAATTCCAATATTTTGATGCACAGTAAATAAGGATTCAGAAAATTTATTATCAAGTTTTAATTGATATAAATAATCGGTAAGAATTCTAGAACCAATAAGTCTTGAATTCTTATATAAATTAAAACAACCTTTTCCAAAATTAAAATCAAAACCACAAAAATCAAGTTTTGAAAGAGTAATAAGATTCCTAGAAATTGAAGGTGCATAAAGAGTCTGTAATAGGTCTAAGTGATAGCCAGTATCTAAGATCAAATGATAAGTCTCTATGCTTTCAATTGGAGCCTTCATACGATTTCCCATATACAGGAAATTCTCAGTTTGGTTTCTAGTTTGGATTGTAAGGTATCCCTGCATCATATTGGATACATGAGTAGTAGCACTAGAATCAAGCCACCAAGTATTATGAGGAACATCAATCAAGTTTGATTCGAAACAAACATAAGTTTTTAATATACCTTTCTTTTCGAACCAAGTCTTGTATTTAGGGCAATCTTTCTGATAATGCCTTTCTTTCTTACAGAAATGACACTTATCATTATTGTGTTCTTTTTTATCAGCCTGAGGTGCTTTAATAGGCCTTTTCTTTTTCTTAAAATTTTTTCTTTTTGCTTTTAGTGCTTTACTAACTCCTTGAGTAGTGAAATTGATGGAATGATTTCCTAAATTCTTAAGCTTGTTTTCCTCTTGAATAGGTTTGCTTATCAATTCATTAACATTCCACTTTTCTTTGATAGAGTTATAGTTAATTTGAAAAGCATCATATTCAGGAGGCAGTGAGTTCAGAATAAACTGAACCAAGGAGTCATCCACAATGATTCCTAAAGTCTTTAATCTTATTACAATATTAGTCATCTCAATGGTATGTTCTTGCATACTACACAACCCATCAAACTTTATGGTCGTGAGTTGTGTTATTAATGTACCAGCGAGTGACCTATTAGTAGAATGAAAACGTTCTTCCACAAACTTCAAATATTCCTTTGCATTTTCTATTTTATAATGGTAGTCTTAATGTTGTTTGCGATGATCATTCGCATAAACATAAGGCTTAATTTGTTAGACTATTCCATGCTTTATATTTGGACTTTTCTTCCACACTGCTTGAATCAGTAATAATAGCGGGCTTTTCCTTTAGTAGTGCCAAGTCAAGATTCAATACACCTAAATGAAAATTGACTTGCTTACTCCATTCAGAAAAGTTCAAATAATTAAACAAAGAAGCTTGCAAATGAAGAGAAATTACTACAAATTAAATATACTGATTCAAATAAATCATTAGAATATATTGTAATATAACTTTGGGCTAATATTACAATATATTATCACAAATTAAATGTCTTCTAACTTACTAAGAAATTAAAATCTTTAATCAAATACATATGTCATCTTTGGATAAATAAAATATATTTAGTTCAAGAATTTTAATTTTCTTCGTTTATGTCACCAATCATAAAAATCAATTTTTCTTTGAAAAAATTCATAATTTTAATTTTAATGATCAATGAATATCATTTATTTATCCATTTTTTTAATAGGCATGGCATAAGTACATAAATAAATGATTATTTATGCATGATATTTAACTATTCTAATTTGGTCACTTTGGTGATCACAAACTATCTTAATTAATATAAAATCATGCATATATTTATATCATAATTATAAGCATCTTAATTATCTTAAAAATATGTATGTATATTACAATCATTAATTAAATTTATAAATTATAATAAATCAATGCATATATTTATTATGTCATGCATTATTAAAGATACTAATCATTATTATATGATTAATATACATTTGAAAAATGAATTTGGCTATGCAACATAATTAATAGAAAAAATTTATTATATGTTTCATCTCATTAATGCATATATTAATTTATAATTCAACATAATAAATTCATATATGAAAACATATAAATTTCATAACTTAGCTCTGATACCACATGTTAATTTACATGATAATTTATTTATTTTTATGAAACGGATTTTGAAATCTATATATTTTATATACCTGAACTTGAAGAAACCATTACAATTATTTTACATATATTGATTTTTCCCTTCTTTCCCTTCTTTATGAAAGTACTTAATTCATTTCATGATGAAATATTATTATGCTTTGTATTTATAGATAGAGATAGGACCAATATATATATATATATATATATATATATTTATTTATTTATTTTCATGCGTTCATCCTGCATCAGTATTATTATTATTTGTATCTTTTAAAATAAAACTATCTGGTTTGCTTAAGCTAATTAACTGAGGATCAAAAAATAAAACAAATGTCAGAATCCAAATGCCTAGCTAGATTGCAACAGAATGCAGAACAAGCACACATCAGATAGTGAAGAAAGTCAGCCAAGAACATTCTTAACTGTAAAAAAAATGATCGATAAAAAGGAATGGATCTATATGATGGAAGATCTCTGCCTCAAGGTAGGACATTTTGTGTTATGATCTCAATACCAGCATCTTTGCAAAGAGGAGAAACAAACCACTTTGAACTGGCTGGGAAGTTTTTGAGACCATGCATCAATCAGGTAATTAACTAACTTTGATTGCATTACGGTGGTAAAAACGCGAAACGTTTACCCCCAGCGTCTCTGTCAGCTCATTCCAGGACTATCACGAAGGAGGTAAATCACGGGGACTAGTTTACAAGCCTGAACATTGACCAGTGCATGGAAGAAAATAGGAATCTGGCTACTAACTTTGATTGCGTTATAAACTTTATCAATCATGATCTAGAATACTATCTTTGTAGCTTTGACAATAGATTATCTGATCTGTGCTTTGTTTAATGGTATGGCTGCCAAGAAGCTGAGAAAAATTATTCATACAACCAAATATCTCGAGGAATTGTTAAAACTCTAAACTAAATTACTTTGGATAAAAGTTTTTATAGTCTAAGATTAAATTGTTTAGGCAATATAATGGTTAATTAAGTTATTTTGGAATTTAATTTAATTATCTTGTAATTTGATTGAATTAATTTATCTAGAAAATATAATTATCAATTATGAAATGTAATAATATATTAAATGTAGAGAAAAAAAATTAACCATTACTTTTGGACTTTGTAATGGTTATATAAACTAAGTTGTTTCTTCAAAAATTAAAAGAGAAAAAAGTTTAATTTTTTGTTGATTATATTTTTCTTTTAAATAATTATATTTCTTTTTAAAATTCACAAATATTAAATCTCCGGCCTGTTTTAATCGAAAAAATCTCCTATGCATTTCGGGCAACTTGAATGGAAGATTTAGGTTTGTAAAATAAAAAAGCTAAATAAAAATTTCGAATCATGGTATGAGATTCTCGATTTTTATTTCGAGAGCCGTAGTCAAATTTTAAAACAATTCTTTTCACTCAAAATTGAAAATGTGGGTGAGCTATAAAGGAATTAAATAAAAAAATAATAAATAAAAATGTATGATTTGATAATGTAAGATTTATAAAAAATTATTTTTAGATTTTTTTTTAACGAAGAGAATAGTAATTTTTTTATACTCATGTGACATATTAGGGACAAAAAAAATTCCTTTAAATACTCTCGTAATTGTCAACTATCGTGGTTGAATGATACAATTATACAAACTACCAGTTTTGCGCCCTATTTCATGAGAGCATCACAATGGGGGTATTTGTTTCTCTAAATATTTTTAAATCTTAAATCTCCGCTATCGTATCGGATGGAGATTGAAATATTAAAAATTATCGGGCAAAAGTTTTATCCGGTGATTATTATTTTTTAAAAAAAATATATATTAAAATAAATAATACAACTCACGTGGCACTAGTCATAAATAAATAATTTTATTTAAATGTAAAATTTGATATAAATTAATAAAATGCTCTATTAATATTTGATTAGTGAGATATTTGAATGTTAAATTTGAAATATTTGAAAGTGAAATATTTGATAAGTGAGATCTATGAATATTTGATTCGTGAAATATTTGATAATATAATTTGAGATATTTGAGAAATAATATATTAAATCGATGATGTGGACAAGAGATATAAATATTTGGGAGAAATATTTATTTTTTAATAAAAAAAAATAATTAAACTTACCTAAGACGTCCTTCATAATCTGTCTCTAAATTATGTGAAGAGAGATAAATTATAAAATTAATTTATAGCTGACTGTCAAGTAGTTAGGGGATGAAAAAAGTTTTTTTTTCCGAGAGTATGTCGAGAATTAATCTTTGTCCCATTATAGTAAATTTGTCACCCACTAACCTATTATGCACCCTTGTGGGGACAAAATGTTTACTTTTATTGTAGTAAAAGGTGATTACGTTCACTCCAAACGTCCCTCATAGTTCGTCCCCAGATTATATAAAAAGAGGTAAATCACAGAGTTAGTTTACAGTCGATCGTCAAATGACTAAGGGATGAGAGAAGTTTTTTTTCCTCGAGAGCATGTGTTCATCGGGAATTGATCTCTATCCCATTGTAATAAATCTGTCATCCATTAATCAACTGGGTACTCGTGGGGACGAAATATTTACTTTTATTTTTTTGATAATCCAGATATTCAACTCTTTAAATCGACTAATCCTGACCGATTTGACCCTACTGAATTTTTTCATCGGTCACCAAGATAAATCGAGAAATACTAATAGAGACTCATCCAGATGACCATTCTTAGAGTTGCTTCTCATCGAAAGAAAAATTTCCTGCAATACCCTGCAATTGAATTTTGAATCTTAAATCTTTTAGTTATTTGTTGGAGGGCCTAATTATTATACCATTACTCCTGAGCCCGAAATATTTATTCTTGTTATTGAATTAGATAATATCGAATTTGAAATGATCGATTCGCTTCCAAATTTTATTATTATTTATTATTAAAGTAAATTAAAAAATACTCACATTGAATTATTAAGAAATCTAGTAATTCATGATTACATATTTTATTTAGATTTTTTTTTATAAATATACTCCGAAGGTACGCGCCTGTCGAGAATTAATCTTTGTCTCATTATAATAAATTTGTCACCCATTAACCTATTATGCACTCTCGTGGGGACAAAATATTTACTCTTATTATAGTAAAAGGTGATTACGTTCACTCCAGACGTCCTTCGCAGCTTGTCCCCAGATTATATAAAGGGAGGTAAATCACAGAGTCAGTTTACAGCCAATCGCCAAATGACTAGGAGATGAGAGAAGTTTTTTTCCTCGAGAGTATGTGTCCGTCGGAAATTGATCTCTATCCTATTGTAATAAATTTGTCATCCATTAATCAACTGGGTTCCCGTGGGGACGAAATATTTACTTTTATTTTTTTGATAATTCAAATATTCAATTTTTTAAATCGACTAATCCTGACCGATTTGACCCTACTAAATTTTTTCATCGATTACCAAGATAAATCGAGAAATACTAATGGAGACTCATCCAGATGATCATTTTTAGAGTTGCTTCTCATCAAAAATTTTTTTTCCCTACAATTGAATTTTAAATCTTTTAGTTATTTGTTGGAAGACCTAATTATTATATCATTATTCTGAGCCCGAAATATTTACTCTTGTTATTAAATTAAATAATATTAAATTTGAGAGAATAGATTTGCTCTTAATTATTTAATTATTTAGTATTAAAATAAATTAAAAAATATTCACGATAAATCTAGTATTTGATGATTATATATTTTATTTAGATTTAAAAAATATATATATATGAGAGCTTAGAATCAAATTTAAAATACCTGAAAGTTAATTTGACATCATCCAACTACCGTTCTCTCGGGGTCGAAATGATTAAATGACTGTTCTAACACATTCCTCTCTTCTCTCCAATGCTTAATTAAACTACGAGTCGTCTCTTCCTGCAATACAACACTGAAAATGTGCGGATGCATCTTCTTCTTCCTCTCCTTGCTTCTCCTCCTCTCCTCCCTTCCCCAAACTATTTATGCTTGGAATTACTGTCCTACTGATACCAACTACACAACTAATAGCAGTTTCCGCTCCAACCTCGATCTTCTCCTCGCGTCCCTCTCCTCCCCCTCGACCGCTGCCGCCGGCTTCTTCAATACAAGCGTCGGTTCTCAGCCCTCATCCCGAGTCAACGGCCTAGCTCTCTGCCGCGGCGACGTTTCCTCCTCCGTCTGCCAGAC
>JBBUKS010031280.1:0-11074 GCA_038050645.1 Hedychium gardnerianum | reverse complement strand
CTTTCTGAATCTTATTATATTCCAATGTTTATTCATGTATTTGAGTATTTTAACTTCAACATTACTGGACCGCTAGTAATTTCTTTGGAGAGAATTTGAACGGATGAAATTTGTCTTTTAAAGGATTAGCTACCCTCTATAATCACTGAACACACCATGAAAATATTGCAGGCAAAAAATATCCAAAAGCCGATCCATTTTTGGAACGTTTCCAGTCTGTCCATGAATTTGACCAATATTTTCTGTAGGATTAAATAGTCTGATCACTGAGACATTGATGATTTTTATTGAAAGCTTAACTAATACCTCCAGAAACATGATAATCCTCTTTACTACACAATGTTGCTTTGTGATGCCAAACCTGCTAGGTTTATTTGTTTTTCCACCGCATTGAGCTTCCTTATGGCATGATACAAGCAGTCCCACTGATGTACCAAATGTTGGAAATGCGAATGAAAATAAAAAGATGATGAATGGAGAGGATTTCATTGTGTATGAGAATTTTAATCACACATTGAAAGTTATAAGATAATATTGTTGGTTTATGTTGTTACATAGGGAGACATTCTCTTTCACGCGTGGATGCATAGGGGGTGTAAATTTAGGGCCCAGATTGTACTGAACCAAATTAACTGTATGCGAGCATGCGTCGAATGCTGGTCGAATGCTGGACCGGTCGAGACAAAATTTATTCAAGTAGAACAACCAACCTTTTGCCACATGAACATATTTTTGCTATATACTCACATGCATAACAGATGCACTGAACCAAGTTGACTTATATATGAGTGATAACACCATTTTTTGCACATTATTTTAACATTAATTTTCACGTTTTTAATCCTCTCATATCATTAATTGTTGATTTATATCATGTTATTGAGTTGGTTTCATTTTTATGGCTTTGCTATAATTCTTCCTATTTTTATGGATTTTTACTCAAATTTGTGCAATTATTATTTGTAGGCAATCAAGATGACAATTTGATTGAACCCAAGTTGAACCAAATTGGGCTTAAAGGCTAAAGCACAAGAGAGAATCAAATCTGGAGCAATCTAGATCGTTCATCCAACGTATGAGGAGATCTGAGTCATACATCATGATCTGATCCATCCAAGCTCAAGGGAAAGTAGATCATCACCACTGATTGAGATCTGGAGGTTTTGAACCAGATCTGAACTGATCCAGCCATTGATCAAAATCTAAAACATTTTGGACCGTCTGTTCAGATATGGGATCAGATTTAAAAATCGAGAGAAGCTGATCGTCAAATGCTACAGTGGCGAGATCGCGGGAGAACTTCTTTGACCTTCCATCGACGTCGACCGTCGGAGCTCCATCCACCGGGGTCAAGGGCTTCACCTTCCTCGACCATCTTCATCTCCACCATCATTGCAAGCTCCGATGATTCCACTTTCTCCATCTCCACCGATCGCGACATTTACAGAGACGAGAGGCGTGGAACAGAGTATCTCCTTCTTCTTCGATCTTCCATCACAACCGGCCACCGGAGATCGTCCACCCTCATATCCACCTTCATTGAAGCTCCGGTCATCACCTTCCACCTTCCATCGCCGCTTCTTCCTCTGTCATCCTTCCCAGCAGAACCTTCTTCTCCGATCCAGATCCGGTTTGAGCCAAGCTTGGATATGACCTAGCTCAGATTATGAGCAGCTCCTGATCTCACATTGATCATTACTTTCATTATTGATCATAGATCTGATTCCTTCGATCTGTGTCACAGTATGAGATGATTTAAATTCCCCTGTTAATGCATTTGTCGAACTCATTTGAATTCTTGTTTACTTGGTTAATGCATTTTAGGTCATTACAGTTGTTGATCTTGTTTGTTTTCTTTAGAACAATAGATTTGCTAGGTTGAATGACTTGTCTTCTTTCAATTACATGAGTTGATTGCATTTGTAGTTTAGTTTCCTAGATTCTCTATTCAATGCTAGTAGGTGTTAGATTTCATTAAATGCCTTAGGTTTCATTAATTGCTTAGTTTGTTAAATGCTTTGTTCTTCTTTAATTCAGTGTATTTTGTAGTTTAGGATAGATAGGTTGTCTTTCATTACTCGCCTTTAATATTTACAACTAAAACCCAAAACTTCATGTCCAAATAAATTGATCCTACGATTTGAATTCACCGACTACATTCCTCGAGAGAGACGATCCGAGTCATTCCCTATGCTTCATTAGTGTAGAGGGGTTTGGTTGTTTATTATTTGTAAACGTGTCACGATAATATGTTTTATCAGCAAGCATGTGTCGAATGTTGGATTGGTCGGGACAAAATTTGTTCAACTGGAACAATCAACGTTTTGCCACATGAATATATTTTAGCTATATACTCGGATGCATAACGGATGCATTAACGAATGTTAATGTCATATCCGTAAACTTTCGAGTCAAACAACTAGCATTTTGATCCGGATAGTAATGACAAGAAATATCCTTTAATTGGCCATTTAACGTAGCCAAAGGAGGCGCTTCGCATTTCGTCGCAACCATCAGTGCTTGGTGGTGATCGTGGTTTGTCGTTGTATCCTGTGAAACACATGACCCACGAAATCCTTGAAGCATCATCGGAGTGGGGACGAATCAGTTTTAAGGAAATTACGTTCACACAAGCCTCGGTTTCATTCTTTTCAGACTCGAGACTGCTTCCCCAAACAATCTAATGCTTCCCCGAGCAATCTGCTTCGCTCTCGAGCAATCTACTACTTTCCCGAACAATCTACTGCTTCCCCGAGCAATCTGCTTCGCTCTCGAGCAATATATTGCTTCCTCGAACAATCTGCTTCGCTCCCCAAGCAATCAACTTCGCCCCCCGAGCAATCAACTTCGCCACACTAAACAATCTTCATTGTTCCCCAATTAAAGGTCGGACGACTTTGCAACAGAGCGACTTTAATTCGGACGGACCCGGAAGTGCTTAGAGCAACTCACCGAACCAGGAGTTTTACCTGGCAACTTGAGATTATCCGATCAGGCATCTTAACAAATAAGTTGAAGCTGAATTCTAATTTCAATTTAGCAATTTTTTCCTCTATCTCTGGCAATAAGATTGTCCAACAATCTTAAAACAAATTTCATTTATGTTGAGATAGTCATGAAGAGTGTTGAGATGCAACAGACTCAAGGCGTGACGACCCCCTTCGTTTGGATTGAAAATATTCCAATCAATCACGGGGAAAGACCAGAGAAGTTCACTGGGTTAAACTTCAAGCATTGGCAACAGAAAATGCTCTTCTATCTAACCACACTAAATTTGGTTGGGTTCTTAATCGAGGAATCTCCCAAGCATGCTGAGGATGCTATTGATGTCTAGACCATTAGTGAGTCTAGACCCTTTTGGGGTGTGGCCGGCCAAAGAGAGGAGAAAGAAAATAATATAATTTAATAATTATCTTTCTTTTTCTCTAAGTATATATATATTTCTCTTATTGAGTTTGATGATAAAACTCAATTCAAACTTAATATGCTTTAATCAAATTTTAGCTCATTAACCTCTTGATTTGGTTCACAACTAAATCAAGTTGGTTCATGACTAAACCAAATAGGGTCTAACTCTTCCATAAGAGATGTGACACATCCGCGCTTCCATTCCAATAAAATATATTTCATATTTATCCTTTGTTTGGTCCAACCAAACATTATATCTCTTGATCTGAGAATTGAATTCTCAAACTTACTTTATGTCTTTTAGATACTTGTAGTGCGTGTGACCCAATAGGTTTTCAATTTATCTTGGTCGTCCATAATTAACTATTTAATTATGGATCGATCATGAGTAGCACCTAGTAGTATATTATGATCCCCAATTAATCAAAAAATCACAATTGATTTCAGAACTAGTTCTGAACTCTTTCAGCAGCTACAGTGAATCGTACCTCGTTCCTTTCACTCGTCTTATACCCACTTAGTTCAAGACATGGTCTATTGTGTCTGTCCCCACTAGGATGACTATGTCACACCTAGCCCAACTCATATTTACTTGTCCTGTGAATTCTAATTACTCGTACATGTGTCTAAGAGTCTAATACTATTAACATGTAATGATTTGGCCAAAGACTTTGAGTAACAATCCTGACAAGTGACCATAGGGTATACGTCTCCTCGCAAGGAGTAGTGAATCCTCTGTGGGCTATATAAACACCTTCAGGCACTTCAACTTATACTCAATCATCTCGGGATTACATCTCCAAGGAGATGTTTTGCTTAAGATGTCAAAGCATAAGCTTTTATGACCAAGATGACTTGAATACCTCAAGTCGTAGGAAACTTACACTCGAGCTACTGTAAGAACTTCACAGACATATCTATATATGTAGAGAATCATATGAAGTGTTACAGCAGATCATTCCAATGAACTAGTTACCATAACTAGCATCTACGTTTAACTCTTGACATCCCAATATCTCCAGCCAGTGAGTAATGGCTGCTTGGTTAGACCAAGTAGTATAACTCGTGTTAGTCAACAAAATTGATGATATCCGAAAACATTAATTCGTTGACTAGGAAAGATTTCAATACATTCATAATTACACATGTAGAGACGCTCACTAGTTGTGATTCAATCACAAGTTTTCTCATGCTATGAATCATATTGCGGACATTCAGTAAATGAGTTTAAGACCAAATTCAAACACATAAAGAATATGCATTCAGATAGTGAATTTATATTTATCATATAAATAATACAAGTCATAAGGCTATTGCCTTAGGGCACCTCTCAAACATAACACGTAGGGGGGTGTAAATCCAGGGCCCGGATTGTATTGAATCAAGTTGACTTGTATGCGAGCATGACCTGCGCACACCGAATGTCGGACCGGCCGAGGCAAAATTTGCCCAAGTTGATGAGCCAACATTTTGCCACGTGAATAATCTTTTGCTCAAATGTAACGGACGAAAATGGCCGACGAGTAAAGGCATTGAATGCTCTTTATTCAGTCATTTATTATAGCCAAGGGTGAGCGCTTGTATATAAAGAGGTTGTGATCTAAGCAGAGTGTACATGAGCTAGGAAAAGATTTTCCTCCACCTTCGTTCCCTTAAAATCTTCTCTCCGCCGTACATTTCTGCTCGGTGGTTTGTCTGTGATAGCAATCAGATACTTTCTCAGTTCGTCGTGATCCACCAGTGCTTGATGACGATCACGGTCTGCCGTTGTAGTTGTGGCGAATCTGTTTCAAGGAAACTGCTTGATAGCAGACCTCGGCATCTTCATCTCCCGACTTGACTGTCCACTCGGGAGCATTAGAGTTTGCCTGGTTGTAGTATTTTCCCGACTCGACTTTCGACTCGACGGTGTCCTTCCCGACTCAATTACGTGCTTCTTGACTGAAGGTAGCACTCAACATCCTCTCTTTCCCCGACTTGGCGATTGACTCCCGACTCAGCTACTCTGCTTCTCGACTGGAGGAAGTATTTAACTTCTTCACTTCTCGGCTAAAGATATCCTGACTCTGTTTCCCGACTGGAGGAAATACTTGGAGTCTTCTTTTCCCGACTCGGCATTCGCTTCCAACTCTACGTGGACCACCGGAAGCACGGCGAACCAGTCTTATTGGAAGTCTAAGATTATCTGCTCAGGTCATCTCGACAAATAAAACTATTTTGATTATGTAATTTTAAATTCAATTTTTCCCTATAATCTCCGGCATATAAGATTGTCCAACAATTATGACATTGAGCTCTATCAAGATCCATCTATGGTTATTGATTATTTTGATTTTTTTAGTTAATTTGACATCAAGTATATAATTTATATCGATTAATTTTAAAATGATTAATTTAGTCTCAAAATTTGAAAATACTCAAAAAGTACATTTATGGTAGGTATAAGAAAGGGACATTGAGCTCTCACTTTCCGTTTCATTTTCTCATTCTTTTTATTTTTCTCTCTCTCTTCATTACCGATTATCTCTATTTTCTATCCTTTCTTCTCTCTTTTTGTATGCATGCAATAAAAATAATCTTTTCTCTCTTCTCTCTTTTCTTTCTACAATACTATCATGAATTTGATCTAATTCATATCAGGTCCAACATGGGCATGATCATCCAAAGACCAGACCACATTCTATTATATAACATAAAGTTTGTATAACATTGTAATACCTCTGGAGATATCGAAAAAAGCAATGGAAGGTACCATTGAACTCCTTGTAATTTCAAAAACTCATAGGAATTGAAGTGAGTCCAATCATATATGTCTAAGTCCATCAGTAAATTTTGACTAAAATTCACTAATTTAGACCTCATCTTTTGGAGACTAGGACCACGCTCTATTATAGTTTAAACTTTGTATGACATTGTAACACCTCCGAAGATATTAAAAAAAATAATAGAGGACACCGTTGTACTCATTGTAATCTCACAAAATCACCGAACTTGAAATAAGTCAAATCAGACCAGACATGTTTAGGTTCATTAGTGAGTTTTGGTCGAAATTTACTAATGGACTTAAACATGTCCGATTAGATCGATTTCAAGTCCTGTGTATTTTTGAAGTTGCAAAGAGTCCAATGATTCTCTCCATTATTTTTTTTCGACATCTCCAAAAGTGTTATAATGTCATACAAATTTTCAACTATATAATAGATCATGATCTTAGTTTCCGAAAGATCAAGCCCAACTAGGGCCTAATCTAAATCAAACCAGGATCACATTCTATATAGCCGAAAGTTTGTATGACATTGTAAAACCTCTAGAGCCGTTGAAAAAAGGAATGGACGACACTGTTGAACTTCTTGCAACTTTAGAAACCTATCGAATTTGAAATAAGTCCAATTGAATATGTCCAAGTTTATTAGTAGATTTTGGTCGAAATCTACTAATGGACCCAAATAAATTTAATTAGACACATTTTAAGTCTTGTGAATTTTTGAGATTACAAGGAACCCAATGATACCTTTCATTATTTTTTTCGATATTTTCAAAAGAGTTACAATATCATATAAATTTTTAGATGTATAATAAAATATGATTTTGGCTTATGTAAGATTAAGTCCATGTTGGATCTATCTAAATTAAATTAAGTTCATGGTAAGATTAAAAAAAAACGAGAGAAAAAATGGAGATTTTTTTTTATTATATACATGTAAAAAGAGAGGAAAGTAAGAAAGGAATGAAAAAAAATGATAGATAAAGGATTGATTTTTTTTAAAAAAAAATTTCATAAAATAAAATGAGAAAAAAATACATCTGGTATCTTTTAAGTATTTTTAAATTTAGGACGTCGTAGGGACATTTCCAAATTTTGGAGGCTATTAAATTTCAAAATTACTATGGAGTTACGGCGAAAGACATCGCACAAAATTTGTCACTGGCACGTGGCAAATATGAGCACTAACTGCATTTAATTTATATTTTGCCAGAGCGGCTCATTAAGAAAGGCTCCACTGCTCGGATTCGTGCACAACTTTCAAGGTGAGTAAAGCGACAAGACCCACATGGAGTCTGGAGACCCGACGCGCCCCACTTGCCCTTCCTCATTTCAAATATCTCGTCCCCTCACATAATTACCATCTTATTCTCACCGCAGTTGACTAACTCATCCCGCTTCCGTGCCAAACTCGAGTCTATTCTCGTCATTTTAATCCTCTGTACTGCCTTCTGTACACAGCACTTCCTTTACCTCCCTACGCTCTGCTTTTGCAACACCTTGCTGCGGTAATGGCGGTCTACTGGTCGACTCCCGGAGAAATCATGGCGACGACCGAGTTACTCATCCTCTTGGTACTCTCCTCCTCTGCAGCTGCGTTGACTACCGACGGCCTGGCCCTTCTCGCTCTTAAATCTGCCGTCTCCGACGATCCCACCGGCGTCCTCGCCGCCTGGCTCGACTTCGATGACAGCCCCTGCTCCTGGACTGGAGTCACCTGCAGCCTCGGCCGAGTATCCTCCCTCGCTCTTCCTGACCGGGAACTCGCTGGCTACCTCCCTTCCGAGCTCTCTCTCCTCTCTGAACTTCAGACCTTGTCCCTCCCTGGGAACCGCCTTTCTGGCCCCCTTCCAGCCGCGCTCGCCGTTTTCCGTGGGCTCACTGATCTCGTCCTGTCGCGAAACAACCTCTCCGGCGCTATCCCCACTGAGATCGGCCAGTTGACCTCCCTTGCCCACCTCGACCTCTCCTCCAACCTCCTCGCGGGGCCCCTTCCACCGTCCATTGCCGCCCTCCCACATCTTTCAGGCGTGTTGAATCTCTCCTACAATCATCTCTCCGGCCCGATTCCACTTGCTTTTGGCAACATTCCAGTAGATGTGAGCCTCGACCTCCGCCAGAATAACCTTTCCGGCGAAATCCCACAGGTTGCGCCTCTCTTGAGCCAGGGCCCCACGGCCTTCTCCGGGAACCCTGACCTCTGCGGTTTTCCGCTGAAGAACCCCTGTCCTGCCGCTAAGCAGGATCCTAAGATCCCCCAACCCAACCCTAGCCTCAACATGAACCCGAGTGATGGAACCTTACGTCCTGCAGCATCGGAGAAGCGGAAAAGTCCTGTTGGTACTGTCGCAATCCTCGCCGTCGTCCTCCTTATCGCCCTCATCGCAATGTTTGTCCTGCAGTGGCAGCTCCGAAAGCGTCGCTCCGCTGGGGCAGGCAAAGAGTCTAGTCACGAAAAGAGTTCCTCTCCTGGTTTCAGCACCACTATCACGGGTGGCTCGGTGACTGGTGAACGGCGCGAGGGGCACGCGTCGGAAGTGTACGCTGCTGTCGACGAGGGGTTCGGATTGGAGCTGGAGGAGCTACTCCGGGCGTCGGCGTACGTGGTGGGAAAGAGCCGGAGCGGGATCGTGTACAAGGTGGTCGTGGGGCGTGAGGGCACCGCCGTCGCAGTGCGCCGCCTGAGTGAAAATGACGAGGGTGATGGCACCAGCGGGGGAGATGAATGGAGGCGACGACGGGCGTTCGAGACAGAGGCAATCGCCATTGCTCGGGCCAAGCATCCCAACGTGGTTCGACTCCTTGCTTACTACTACGCTCCTGACGAGCGCCTCCTCATCTATGAGTACATCCCCAATGTCTCCCTCCACGCAGCTCTGCACGGTAACCTCACTACCCTACGCACCGCTTTTAGATAATTAATCTGCCCGTCGATGGCGCTTAATGTTTAGTGAACACGCAGGTGGACCCTTAAATCCGACGTCTCCGTCGCTTCCATGGGCGGCGAGGCTCAGCATACTACAAGGGGCAGCTCGGGCCTTAGCTTATCTGCACGAATTTAATCCCCGCAAGCACGCCCACGGAAGCATCGCATCGTCAAAAATCCTCCTGGACGACGATTTGCGACCGCACATCTCTGGATTCGGCCTCGCTCGTCTCGTCGCGGCTGGCTCGCAGGACAAGCTGACACGTTCGTCCAAAAAAGTGGCGTCGCCCAGGGCGGCGGTAGGATACACGCCCCCGGAGATGCGGGATGCGACGGGCGCGTCCACATGGACTCAGAAGGGAGATGTGCACGCTTTCGGTGTGGTGGCGCTGGAGGTGGTTACGGGGCGTCCGGCGGATGGTGAGCTGGAAGGGTGGGTGCGGCAGGCTTTTAAGGAGGAGCGGCCTCTGTCGGAGGTGGTGGACCCATCGTTGTTGCACGAGGTGCACGCCAAGCGGGAGGTGCTCGCCGTGTTCCATGTCGCGCTTGGGTGTACTGAGGCGGACTCTGAGCTGCGGCCCAGGATGCGGTCCGTAGCTGAAAACCTCGATCGAATCAGCTCATCTCAGTGAAGAAACGAAATGGTTGGTCTAAGAAAATTTTGTCAGACAGGATCAACTGATGACAACCAATGTGAGTGACATGGTTCGCTCGTCTCCGCAGCAATTACTAGCCTCTTTTGGTAAGTTTTTAGAAGATGGGAGAGGAGGAATCGCTAGCTTCAGTGCTTGTCCATTTGTCTGATTCCAAATCACAACTCGTGAATTTATCCAGGACATGAAATTCCCCTCTGTTTTAATAAGGCACGTAATCATTTAATTTATTGCCCTCCCCTCTCGTACATTTTACTTGTGCTTTATGATTTAGTGTAGAAAATTTTTCTTCGAATAAAAAAAAAAATTCAGAATACTGTAGGTTTCATCCATCTCCCCGCTGTTATAAAAAATTTATTATTTGAATAATTTTTTATTAATATTTATTTATTTATTTTTATGAATGATAAAAAAAAATTATGAAATATTTCAGATCCTACGTTATTAAATTAAATTAATAATTATTATTTATTTTACATGCGCTTCGTAATTTTTTTTGATGATTTTTTTTAGTAAAAAAAAACTTAAAATACTCTAGGCAACAGTTTGCGTTTTATTTTATTTTTGGTTTTTTTTAAATTATTTTTTTAAAAGTTAAAAAATATATTTATTTTATTTAAATCTAAAATTAATTGTAAATTAATAAAATAATTATAAAATTTATAAATATTTGATTGTAAAATTAAAAATATTTGAAATGAGATATTTGATGAGTGAGATTTATAAATATTTAGTTGGTGAAATATTTGATTGTAAAATTTAAGATATTTAAAAAATGAGATATTTGAATGATGATATAAAAATAAGAATTATAAATATTTAAAAAAAATAGTTTTTATTATGAAAGTTCGGTTTATCACTCTAATACCTAGTCATTTTTGATGCAATAGATTCCAACTACTAATGTGGTGGTACTGGTACAATATGTTAGATGACTTCTCTTTGAAATAAATTAGTATCTCTTTGATTAAATGTCTAGTGAATTTCTGAAATAGTTTGGTGTTTCATTGATTGAAGTATAACCTAAAATTAGAAGAAAGTGGTGGCAAATGAGCTAGGACGTCTACAACCTAACTCGACATGGTCTGGATTGTGCTCGACACATCCCACTAAAAATTGGATTATGCCTGGCCAGAGCCGGCCCTGGCCCAGGGCTACCAGGGCCCCTGCCCAGGGCCCAAAAATATCAAGGGCTCATTTTAATATAAATAAATAAATATATAAATAAATAAAAGAGATTTTTTTTAAAATCAATTTCTCTCGCGATTCTCCCGAAACCCTTCCTCGCGTTTCTCCCGAAGCCCTCTCTCGCCGAAGCCGAAG
>JBBUKS010031269.1:0-11074 GCA_038050645.1 Hedychium gardnerianum | reverse complement strand
TTTCGAACGAAATTCACTCCCCCCCCCTCTCTCGTCTCTAACGATCCAACAGTGTCTCTTCAACGCAAGGTCGTACCTCATTTACCAAGACAAGGTCGTGCCTCCTAGGCACGGTCGTGCCTCTTTAGAAGATCTCTCAGAAACTCCAATATCTCCTATGAGCAGGCCATGCGCATAAGGCACGGTCGTGCCACTTCAGAAGCTCTCTTCAGCAAATCCAAAAGCTTACACAAGCAGGTCATGCCCAAAGGCACGAGCAGGCCATTCCCAAAGGCACGGGTAGGCCATGCCTCTTTTCAAGTCGTGCCACTTGAAGAAACTAGCAGCTTCCACGGCCAGGCCAAAAGGTGTTGGGTAGCCCGAAGCGGATGCGTGCTTTTAGACGTTTCAAAAACATGCACACTGAAAGACAAAAAATAAATCCTAATTTATTTCAACACACAGATCCATGCATGTAAGATATAATATATGCAAACATAATCGCAATATAAAATTTTATGGAAAGAAATTTATTCTAGTTATACCTGACGGATCATGTGAAGTGGAAAGGGCATCAAACGAGCAATGTTGTCGAGCCTTGCCTCTATTAGTATCCGTGCCGAGAACTCCTTAAGACAACTTCGGAAGTAATGATTTTTGTCCTCACTAAAGGTACTAGCCTTGCATATGAAGATGAAGTTTGGTGCCCGACGACATACGCAACCAGACGACACCAAATGAGAGAAAGACACTAAAAGGAAGCTCGCTGTCCTTCCCAGAAAAGGGGGTTGTTCACGCATTTTTCCTCGTTGCTCGGCATCCATAATTCACTGATGACAAGGTATGAAGTGCCCCAAGGTGTCAGGGATCTGAAAGAAATATTTGCTCACTAAAATGGAGGTCGAAGAAGGCTGAGTAGAGTCAAAACATCGACGGACAGCAAGCTATCCTGTCGGCTCTTACTTGCTTGGAACGGTGGTGGTCGGCCGAAGAAGGCTCCTCTGGCGTCCTGCTGGCTGACCAAAGGTGGTGATCGGTGGGTGTTGGCCGGAGCTTGGGGAGCGGTGGACCAAAGGACTCCTTCCTTTGGTGTTAGGAGGCACAAGGAGAAGAAGAGAGGTGACGGTTTTGGAAACTCTTTCCAAAACTTAAACCCAATTCTATTAGAATTCCTCTTCCAATCCCTAATTCTCCTCATGGAGGGGTATATTTATACACCTCCTTAATACTTAGAGAACAAGTCATCTCCTAAGCTCAAACACAACCCATTAAGCCTTAACCAAAATTTAGCCCATTAAGCTACGAGTTTGGTTTAAAACCAAATCACTTGGTACATGAATCAAACCAATTTGGTTCATGAATCAAACCAATTTGGTTCATGACTAAACCAAGAATCGTCTAACTCATTTAAAAAAGACGTGGCTCATCTGCACTTCCGTTCTGACAAATAACATTCTATATTTGTTATTTGTTTGGTTCAACCAAACTTTGTCACTCTCAATCTGAGAATCCAATTCTCAAATTCGTAGTGCGTGTGACATTATAGGTTCCCAATTATGTTGGTCGTCCATAATCGACCATTAATTATGGAACGATCATGAGTGACACCTAGTAATACATCAAGGTCCCCAATTGATAGAAAAGTCAACGATTGATTCTAGAACTATTTCTGAAACTTTCAGCGGCTACAATGAATCGTGCCTCGTTCCTTTCACTCGTCTTATACCCACTTGGTTCAGGACATGATCTATCTGTCAATCCTCACTAGGCTGACTACGTCACACCTAGCCCAAGCAATACTTTCTTATCTTGTGGATTCAAATTATTCAGACATGTGTCCAAGAGTCACGTACTCTTGACATGTGATGCTCTGGCCAAGACTTCGAGTAATAATCCTAACAAATGGTCATAGGGTATACATCTCCTTGTCAGTTGTGGTGAATCCTTTATTGGCTATCCAATCACCTTCGGATACTTCGACTTATACCCAATTATCTTGAGTCCATACCTCCTCGGAGATGTTTTCTTAAGATGTCAAAGTATAAGTTTTCATGACCAAGATGACTTGAATACCTTAAGTCTAAGGAAACTTGCACTTAAGCTGCAATAAGATCATCACTGACATATCTATATATGTAAAGAATCATATAAAGTATAATGGAAAGTCACTCCAATGAACTAGTTACCATTACTAGCATCCACGTTTAACTCTCGATAACCCAATGTCTCCAGCCAGTGAGGACCGGCTACTTGGACAAGCCAAGGAGTATAACTCATGCTAGTCTTACAGAATCGATGATGTCCAAACTCACCAATTCAATGACTAGGGAATATATCAATACATTCATAATTACACATGTAGAGATGCTCACTAGTTGTGATTCAATCACAAGTTCTCTCATGCTATGAATTATATTACAAATATTCAGTAAATGAGTTTAAGACCAAATTCAAATACATAAATAATATGCACTCAGATTGTGAATCTATATTTATCATATAAATAGTTCAAGACATAAGGCGATTGCCTTAGGACACCTCTCAAACATAATAGGCCCCTGCATAAAAAAGCTAATTTTTCCCCTTTCTCGAGGTGGGGGTGTTCTTCCCTTCTAGAGAGAACACAAGATCTAGCAATCACTTCATTTTCAGAGATTTCATCAACAATCCGAGGCGGTTTCCTCCATTCCATCCATCATCCGAGCTAGGAGAGTGCTCTCGAAGACCAAGACGACATCTAGCAAAGCATTTCTTCCCTCTTGTCTCTAGACTAGGGCTTGAATGTTTCATTTCTTGTCTTCGTTCTTTCTCTCCTTGTTCATGGAGTAGATCCTTTGCATTTTAGGGTTAGGGAGTAACTATGATGTGATTGATAATGTACGAACTATGAATATGCCAATTTCCTATTTTTATGAGATGTTTACCACTTATGCTATATGTGTTGTATCTTGTACATGTTTGATGAAATGTATATGTGAGTAATGCATGTTGAATTAGGGGATTTGCTTCTATGTAAAGGTTGCTACTAGACTGGATAATAGGGAGATCTTTAGTGACAAAGGATTCTCATTCAACTAAACTATTATGCCCTTAGTGACAAAGGGCATAGACACTTACCCACTTTCTAGAGTTACAAGACCTTGACATAGGAACCTAGCTACATAGGAGTAAGTATGAAGAATAAGGAGATGAACATGTTATAAAAACATTATCTAGCATCATAGTGAAACCGAAAACCTAGAATCGCTTCCTAAACCAATCTTCACAACTCTCTTCCCTCTTTTCTTGGACCTTGACCTCCCACTCTCTCTCTCTCTCTCTCTCTTTCTCTCACTTAAGTTTACAAGCTTTCACACAACTCGATTAGTCTTGCTACTTTCTTCACAAACTCACAAGTGTGTTAATCCAAAATCCCAGTGGGATCAATATCTTTCGTATTACTGATGAAAGAACCGTGCACTTGCGATGACGTAACAATTTTTTGGACATAACATGTAATCTAGACTATATGCCCGGGGAGCCCTTAGTGATAGTGGGTTATCTTAATCGGACTTTCTATATTACCTCTTTTACTTAATAGCATTGAATGGAAATCGTGTAAGCCCTCTAGTGTGATCTTCGCGGGGTCATACAAGAAATTTAGTTAGGATTCCTACAAGATAATAAACTTGGAGGGTAAGGAGGTCAACATGTACTAGGGACATTAACTAGCATCATAGTGAAACCAAAATCCTAGAATCATCCCCATAAGCAAACTAACTCTCACACTCTCTTCATTCTCTCTCTGTCTCAACTCTCTCTTTAGCGCTCAGCTCACTCTCTCCCACTTTGGTTCTCAAGCTTTTAACTAACCTTTGATTTTCTAGATAACTTGCTTTGCAAACTTGACTAGTTCTTAATCAACAGTCCCTGTGAATCGATATTTTTATTACTTGACGACTTAGCCATGCACTTGTGGTGAGACAACACACTTTGACTTTACCCAATCATCCCGTACCCACACCTCTATAGTGATATATCGACTAAGATGTCAAAGTATAAGTCTCCATAACCAAGGTGACTTCAATACCTCAAGTTAAAGGAAAGTCGCACTTAAGCTGTAATAAGATCTGCATTGACATATTCATATATGTTAAGAACCATATGAAGTCTCAAGGCAAGTCACTCCAATGAACTAGTTACCTATAACTAGCATCCACTTTTTACTCTCGACATCCCAATATCTTAAGATAGTGAGGATCGACAGCTTGGTTATCTTAAGGCAATCGCCTTATGGCATGTACTATTTATTGGATAATAGAGATTCATTATTTGAGTGTACATTATTAATGTTTATGATTGGATCTTAAATTCATTTATTGAATGTCAGCAATACAATTCATATCATGAGATTACTTATGATTGGATCACAACTAGTGAGCATATCTACATGTGTGATTATAAATGTATTGAAACATTCTCTAGTCAATGAATTGATGAGTCCGAACATCATCGATTCTATAAGACTAGTACGGATTATACTCCTTGGCTTGTCCAAGCAGCCGCTCCTCACTAGATGGAGACATTGGGATATCGAGAGTTAAACGTGGATGCTAGTAAATGGTAACTAGTTCATTGGAGTGACCTATATGAGACTTCATATGGTTCTCTACATATATAGACATGTCAATAAAGATCTCATTGAAGCTTAAGTGCGATTTTCCTTTGACTTGAGGTATTCAAGTCATCTTCGTCATGGAGACTTATACTTTGATATCTTAAGCAAGCATCTCCGAGGAGGTATAGACCCAGAATGATTGAGTATAAGTCGAAGTATCCAAAGGTGATTGGATAGCCAACAAAGGATTCATCATTCCTTGTATAAGGAGACGTATACCCTATGGCCACTTGTCAGGATTGTTACTCGAAGTTTTTGGCCAATGTAATACATGTCGAGTATGGTACTCTTGGATACATGTCTGAGTAATTTGAATCCATAGAAAGAGAAAGTATAACTTAGACTTGGTGTGACATAGTCAGCCTAGTGGGGACTGACACATAGATCATGTGCTTAACCAAGTTGGTATACGACGAGTGAAAGAAACGAGACATGACTCACTGTAGCTACTGAAAGGTTCATAATTGTCCTAGAATCAACTATGATTTTTTTGTTAATTAGGGATCATGATGTACTACTAGATGTCACTCATGATTGATTCATAATTATTGGTTAATTGTAAATGACCAACATAAATCGGGAACCTATAAGGTCACATGCACTACGAGTTTATCCGAGAGACTTAAAACGAGTTTGAGAATTAGATTTTCACATCGAGAGAGATCATAAATCTAGTTGGACTAGACGAGAGGATAATATTGTGATATTGGTTCGGTCTGGTTTAGTTCGATTTAATATAAACCAAGATTGGTTTAGTTTAGTCATAAACCAAAGAGGGGTTCTTGGTTTTGAACCAAACCTAAGACTAAAGGATTATAAATAAAATCATTCATTGGGTTTGAGAGATGACTTTCTCCCCAAATCATTCATGAGGATTATAAATAAAATCCTTCACGAGGAGAATAATTTATTTTGGAGAAAATAATAAAAAACCTAATTGATTAGGTTTCATTTCTTCTCTCTCCCCTTCTCTTTCTTCCGCCGACCAAACAAAAATGGTTATCCCCTTTTGTTGCTCTTGCCGACCAAGCTCCAACCACCACCGACTAAAAGGGTTGCTACTATCGTCATCCGATCCCATCCGAGATGGCTACTCTGGCCATCCAAGAAGAATTTGTCACCGGCTATAGTTTCCGCCACTGCCCAAACAAAAAAGAAAGGCCATTTTCTTTTTGTTGTTGCCGCTGGCAACAACAAGGAGGAGGGCCCTCCTTGCACTGCTAGCAAGCCAAGACACTGCTGTGCTTGTCGCTGCTGGCCTCCTCTTCTAGCCAACTTGTTGTTCTAGCAGCAAGGCTACTGCCCAGCAAACCCCCCGCTGACTGCAGGCTGTTGTGCCACCGCCACTTGCATCCATCGGAACAGCAGGACCACTAGAACAATAGGAATATCTTACCATGGTTCTGCCTGAGTAGCAGCACTACATTCCTTGTTGTTTTCGGAGTTGCTGTCGGACTTGTAATGGGGATGTCAGACTTGCTACCGACCTTTCCTAGTGTTGCCGGAGCTATTCTGGGTCTGTCGGACTAGCAAAGGTGGCTGCCGGAGTTTTGATTACCGTCGAACTTGCTGCCCCTTTTGGGAAGCAAGGTTGTAGCCTCCGAACAACAATCGTACGACTGTCGTTCACCTCACTTGGTATCGCCGGGTTGCTTTGAGCCGTCGGGTATCGAGTCGAGCCATGATCCCTCTCTCGGATCGCACTATCTCCTCCCCTTGTCTAGTATTGATGCGGAGACACGACTTGTGACTTAGCAAAGTCGCCTTAAAGATAACTCGGCGTGGATACGAGTAGAGGCAACCCTCTTTATGGTTTCTTGTTGATTCCATAAGAGGCTAGCCTTGCAAGCTAGCAAATGCTCTACAAGGTTTGATAACGAACTAGCAGGTATGACTAGATTAAATAGTTTAATTTAGTTTTCGTAAAATTTTATATTGTAGTTATATCTAAAACTGTTGTATCTTGCAGTGTGTGATGTGTGTGTCGTAATAATTTATAATCATTTTTATCTTATGCTACGCGTTTATGAAACGTGTCCATGGAACCCATTCGTGTCAAGCTACCCAATAGGTTAGACCAAGGAGTACAACACGGGCTAGTCTCTTAGAATCGATGATGTTCCAACTTATTAATTCATCAACTAGTGATTATTTGAATACATTCATAATTACACATGTAGAGATGCTCACTAGGTTTGATCCAATCACAAGTTCTCTCATACTATGAATCATATCACGGACATTCAGTAAATAAGTTTAAGATCCAATCATATACATTAAGAATGTATACTCAAATAGTGAATCTTTATTTGTCCAATAGATACATACCATAAGGCGATTGCCTTAGGACATCTCTCAAATAAAACACCTAGAAGAGGGCATTGAGGGGAAACCCTAGAGCTGTCATCCAAGGAGTCACAACGATCCGTCCATCGATTGTAGTTTGGAGACCATCCAAACACACCAACATTCATCTCGCTAAGCTTTCTCTTCTCTGTACTCTTTGTTTTGAGTTGTAATTGTTTAGATTCAATTTCTTTCAGTTGTTTCACCTTCTCTATGGAGTAGTTCTCCAGATTCTAAGAGTAGGAAGCATATATGATGTAATTGTTGATGTAAGAACTAAGTATTTGTTTACCTTCTCTATTGAATGACATGTTTATTACTTGTTCTTACTTAATTGTGTATGCTTTTAATGCCTGGGATGTAGAGAGTCGATCACCATGTAGAGGTTATAATTTAGATGAGATGTGGAGCCCACGTGACAGGGGTAATCCGTTTAAGCGGACTAGCATTGTCACCTTGAATAGAGGTTGATTTTTCATAAGGAGACAACTATCATAGATCTTAAAGGGTGTACCCTAATTTGATATCATGGAGTATATGAGACAATCTAGATGTACCGTGGAGCCCACATGACAGGGGTACTCCATATAAGCGAACATTCTGGCATTGTCGTCTTGCAAAGAGGTGTCGAGTTTGGGTAGACATACCGGTATAATCCTCCAAAATTCATATCGGTAATTTAGGATTAGTCGCGCTATATGTGAGTAAACATAGAGGTAGGAAAGTGAACAATAATTAGGGCATTAACAAACATGATAGCTAAATCGAAGTCTTAGAATCATTCCCCTAATTCATATTTCCCTCTCAACTCTCTCTCTCTCAGCTCAATCTCTCTATCTCTCTCTCCTTCTCGTGAACTCATACAACTTTGATTTTCTCGATAACTAGTTTTGTGAACTCAATCAATACTTAATCAAGAGTCCTCATGGTCTCGATATTTTATTACTTGATGATAATCATCCACTTGTGAATTTAACTCACTAAGTTTTTGGCATCATTGTCGTGGACTATTTCGATTAATATTGATTGATTAGTGATTTAGGTAATTTAGATTTCTTTCTTTCTTGTTTACAATTATGCATTTTTCTATTTTCTCTTCTTTTATTGCTGCATTTCTTTTCTTCTAATAATTCTATTTTGTAGGTGATTGTGATTATTTCCTACTATTTTTTTAAAGATACAATGGCATGGACAATGGAAATAGATTGTTGAAAGATTTTGCATCACCCATAATTGGAGGAGTGAGATCTCCCATTGTGCAACCTCAAATTGATGTTCTCAATTTCCAGCTTGACCCTACTTTTATTAATTTGATATAACAAAACCAATTTGGAGGTGCACCCAAGGATGACCAATATCTACACCTATATGATTTTCTGGGTTATTGCGAGACCATGCTCTATGAAGGCATTTCCACATATTCTATTAGACTACGGGGATTCCCTTTCTCTTTAAAGGATGAAGCTAAGATCTGGTGGCATTCTCTTGACCCAGGAAGCATCATGACAGGGGACGAGATGGGGAGACTTTTTCTAAATGAGTATTTTCCACCGAGCAAAATGACATATCTAAGGAATCCAATCATGAGTTTTGCACAGATAGATAGGGAATCATTGTACATGACATGGGAGAGATTTAAAGGACTTTTTCGGAAGTTTCCTCACCATGGGTTGGAAAATGGTTGACTATCCATATATTCTACACGGAGATATCTTTCTCAAATAAGATTCTATTGGATTCAGCTGCAAGGGATTCTTTGATAAATAAAATCCTGAATAAAGCATATGAATTTGTTGATAATGTGGCACTAAATCTACATGATTGGTCAAGTAAAAGTTGGATGATAATTTTCCAAAGAATCCCAGAAGCGCAAACCATGTATGTCAATTTGAACGCCAAAGAAGACTTTTTGCAACCGCTCGAGAATTTTGAAAACCTTATAGAGAATATCATCAAGCTACAGAACGAAGGGTTTAGAAAGTTAGAGGCTAAGATAGAGATATTGACTTTAAAATTTGTTGGAACTCCCCCACAACTATCAAGAATTCATGAAAAGGATGAGCATGCAATTGAGGAAAAGGACAAGGGAGAACCACAAAATCTCAACCCCACCATTCTAGCTAGGGTCTATAAGCCACTGGTACCGTTTCCTCAATGACTGGTCATGATTAAACTATGACAACAAGTCATAATGAACACAACCGAATAGACCGACAGAGAGTTCGATAACTTAATTAACAACCCTGAGATGTTGGAAACTAAAACTTCGCCGGTTACTTACTCTTCAAGAGATCCAAACGGACATCTAGATCGAATCAACAAAAATTTTGTTGAATATATTTATGCTTTGGAGGAGTTTAAGAAAAGCACGGAGGATGAGGTCCTAGAAACATCAGTTGAAGAAGTTGAAAATTTAGTTGAGCCTACAGACTTTATTACAATTGAGATGGATGAAGAATCTCAGCTTCCTGATTTTTTGGAAATTTTTTTCTCAAACACATTAAGGGAAGGGCTTGAAGCTATTCTGACATCACATGAAGAGGAACTTGAGAAACAAGAAATTGAGACTTTGAAAGAGGAATGCATTACTTTGCCTCCGACCCTCAAGATTCCCAAAAGGTTTTCCTCAGCCGCCGTCAAAGCCTTGTTAACTGATGTCGATTGTGATGATGATGATCAATATGATATTTTTGATAAAGTTGTTGATACTCCTATAGTTGATGCTGATATTGGCATATAGTGTCCTACCTATGATGATATTTTGGATGGAAGTGTAGGAATTTGTGCAGTGAAGACAAAGTCCCAAGAATCACTTCCTTTAGTGGCACCACCACCTGACCTAGAGAAAGTCACATTCACTAGTTTAGAACCTCCAGGTACCTTTCAGCAATGGGAGGCTAGTATCTCTTGTGATCTTTTAGAAAAATTTATAGTGGTACATCAAATTGATTTTGTTGGATGTGATTCATTTTTTGATACATGCACAATTAAATTTGATATTATTCTAGTTCTTTCTTATCTTGCATGCGTGTGAGAGGTGTTCTCTTTTATTGGATGTGTATGTTTTTATAGGCCCTTGGACTGGATACTTCAACTGAATCGTCTCCAACCTCTAGGAAGAACTTTCAAGGGGATGACGATGGGGGAGTGATGCTTCACGATATTGATCCCATGATGATAGCTCTCTCCTCCAATCAGACCATTTCGCTCCTGGCCTAGTTATTATTACTGAATCACCTTTAGCTGCCATGAACTCAAGGAAGTCCGTTCATTTTCTTTTTCTTACTTTTATTTATTTGTGTGTTTGTGTTGCTGTGTTTTTCCATTCATGCACTTTGCTTTACCTTGTTTGCATTTTGTTTGATTCTTTTGTTTGGATCTCCCTATGTATTCCTTAGTAATGTTTTGAGAATGATAAAAGCTTGTTAAGTTTGACCGTCGAGTTTTGAGATTCTATGACATGATTGAATACTTTAATTGCATGTTGTTAGTTAGTATGGTGATGAACTCTATCTTAATAGATTAATGTTACGTTATTGCAAGTGCACGGTTATGTCTTCAGTAATAAAAATATCGATCAGCATGGACTGTTGATTAAACACTAGTCAAGTTCACAAAGAAAGTTATCTAGACAGTCGAAGGTTGGTTGAGTGCTTGAGAACTAGAGATTTAGAGAGAGTTGAGAGAAAGTTGAGAGAAAATTGAGAGAAAGAGAGAGAGTTTTGAGAGGGGGCGAGCTTAGAGAGATGAATTCTAGGATTTTGGTTTCATTATGATGCTAGTTAATATCCCTAGTACATGTTCACCTCATTATCCTATATGTTTATGATCTTGTAGGGATTCTAACAAAATTACCGGTCAGCTACAATAATTCTAACATCAATAAGTAAAGGAGTAACTCTAGAAAGTTTGATTAAAGGGATATCCTTTGTCACTAAGGGCCTCCCATCATACAATCGCTAGAGTTATCTCAATTACTTCCTAAGAGGATTAAATGCTACACCAGAGTGTTTACTGTTGGTGCAGTTTGCACTAATAGTCTAACCCTAAGTTTTGATGTATGACAATAGGTTAAAGTTAGACTTATGTGTG
>JBBUKS010031258.1:0-11074 GCA_038050645.1 Hedychium gardnerianum | reverse complement strand
TTATGTTCTTGTAAGAACAGTTTGTACGAGATTTTTCTATCTTCGGAAAGTTTCCGAGAAAGAGTCATTCATAGTGGAGTTGTAAGTGAAAAGTGGACCCTTAGATTAGTCACCTCAAGGAGGTGGATACTAAGTAAAATCAAAGATGTTAGTATTATAGAGTCTTTGCTTCGAGTTTTCTGTTGTCATTTAAGTTTAAAGAAACGAAGCGTGCTATTCACCCCCTCCCCCCCCCCCCCTCTAGCTCATACCAATCTTAACATCTACTATTGATATACATAAAACATCTTAATCTCCAACATAAATCATCTTAATTTTCAAAACAAAATTTAATTTAACCTTAAAAAAAATCTAAATCCTAAATTCAGGTTAACCCGAACCGAATCTGATCCTAACACAACCCAAAAACCTTCAACCCAAACTCTAAAACTCCCAATTCTAACTCGATATTTTTCGGATCGACTCGGGTCGGATTGGCGAGTCGGGTTTATTTTTGACATCCCTAATTGAGATCATATATCAATGGAGCGAAATCGATATAGATATAAAAAGAGGAATGATATAACAAAAACATGAACTGCCTAATGGTTTGTTTACCTCGGAGGAGGATGGATAGAAGAGGGATGGATCATCCTAGAGAAATTCTTTGAGAAGAGAAAGGTTTAATTGATTTTGTTTGTGACATGTTAACGCTTTGGTTGACCACATTTTATAGTGGTCATTAGTCTTTTGGTATTTAAGAGTTCAACTTATAAAACAAAAGTTCAGCTTGATGTTCTTGAGTGGGATATGAAGTGTATTCACTTTCAGTGACGTTCAAGTTTTGAACTCAAGTTGGAGCTAAGTTAGTCGAATTATATTTGAACTAAAATAGATTTTGAGTTAAAGTATGTCTCCAATTGGACTATTATGAGAATTATGAGTGTATTAGTACAATTTAATGTGCCTTAGTTTAGGTTTAATTTGGATCAATTTTGACTATGATGCAGTAATTAAATTTTTAAATGTGGATTTCAAGAATATCGAAACTCAAATGTGACAAATTATAAGAGACTTTTTTCTCAATGGATAATGGATTTGAGAAAGCGGACTCTAGATAGATCATCATGGGCACCTTTCAATTTATCTTAATGTTTGATAGAATTTTTTTTATGAAATTGAATTGATTGTTTTCAGAATTAATCGATTGTTAATAAAAAAAATTAGGTCAATTTTGAATGCTAATTAAAAGTTAAGACTGATTGATAACATATCGACTCAAAGATAACTCGGGAAGAAAGGATGAAATACAAGTCCAATACCATCATTTTGTCACTTAGTTAATTTCTGTAAGGACCCTATTGTAATTTTAGAAAATTGATAGATTAATTTGCAAAAATGTCAATTAATTATCGAAAGGAATTCTTTATGAATTCCACCATTATTCTATTTTTGGATAGCTTTTTTTTTATCATATTAATTATCTTTTTTAATATTCATAATATATAATTGGGGACAGGATTATCATTATTGCTTAAGGCTGAGCTTGTGTTCCGGCTTGTGCGTGAACTCAAAGTCGACGTGCACAAAGGCGCGCTCCACCTCCGGCAGCCGCTCCAGCTTCTCCTGCAGCGCCTCCCCGACGTCGTGCGCCTCGCTCAGCGGCATGTCCGCCTGCAGCACGATGTCGACCTCCGCAAAGTAGTGCGCCCCGAACGTGTACGCCCTCACCGTGTCGATGTGCTTTATCTTCCTGTCGTGGTTCCACACCAGGTATATCAGCTTCGCCAGGAATTCCGGCGGCGCCGTCCTTCCGATCAGAAGCCACACGTTCTCCACCACCGTCTTCGCCCACGTCCCTATCGTGTACAATGCAATCTGCACATATATATATATATATGATCATCACTAAATCTGCACCATCAAAACAGGGCAAACACAGTGCGCCGATCAATTACCAGGATGGCGCCGACGGGATCCATCCACCAGGCGTACCGGACGGCGAGCAGCGAGGCGACCAAGCCGATGGAGTTAGTGATGACGTCGAAGAAGTGGTCCTGCGCGTAGGCGCGCACGATTTCGTTCTCGAAGCTGCGGCAGTAGAGCATGAGGAAGAACTTGACCAGGGTGACGGACGACATGCTGCCCACCATCCACAGCTCTTTTACGCGATCAAACTCAGGATGGTCCTGCGCGATTCATAATTACAAACCGATTTAGTTTACTCGATCGTGTGGAAAGCACGACGATCGATCGATCGACAAGAAGATCAGGCTCTGTACGTACTCTGGTCACGAGTTCTCTGCCGGATTCCAAGAGTACTTGCAGGCCGAGAGTGCCCATCACCGACGCGAAGACAACGATGCCCTGCAAGATTATGATTAGTTTAGTTTAGTTTAATTTAGTTTGGCGAAAGCAGCTAATTAAGGAGTGAGGCTCCAGTTAGGTATACCACAGGCTGCATCCTGTTCTTGCCGATGGGATAGCGGTAGTGATTGGGGTTCTTCATGGCGTGCGCCGTGAACCAAAGGATGAATCCCGAGAGGAGGTCCAGCAGAGAGTCCAGAGTGGAGGCGATCACCGCCATGGATCTGCTCTCGATCGAAGCCAGCACTTTGGATGCGAAAAGGATCAAGTTGACTGCGTTGGACAGGTGGATGGCGAACCTTTCGCTCTTCGCCAAGGCTTGTAGTTCTTCCTGTAGATTGTGTTTGTGTGTCTGATTGTAACTTCAAATCTTATTTTAGATGGGGAAAAAAGAAAGTGAACAAATCAGAAACCTGCGTGGGAGCATCATTTAAGTAGCCTAATTCGTTCAAGTTATCCATCTTGCTGAATCCCTCGAGGAGCTGCCCTTGCTTTCTGTAGAATTTAGCTACTTTTCTTTCTTTGCCTGAAGAAGCAAAGGAATCGTACTCATCAATTAATGGCCAAAACTATTCTGTAAATCAATTTGAGCTATAAATTCAAGATTTTCTTCCAAACAGAATGATCACGCAGTGTACCTTGGAACCTGCGCAGGACTCTGGAAGCAAGCGGCGGCGCCCTGGGCTGCTCCGGCACCGGGAAGTCGTTCACGTTGATCCTCCAACTCGGCGTCGCCGCCATCATCGACGCTTCCCCCTCCAGCCTGACCGGCGACAGCAGCTCCACCCGGTAGTCCATCGACTCGCTCTGCAACTCCCCTGCCATTCTCCTCGATCGGCCGACGAATTCCTCTTCTTCTCCGCAGCCGCATCGATCATAAAATAAACGAACGGTGAGTGGAGCCGCTAGCTAGATGGAGTGGAACGGTCGCGTCAGCAGATAAAGCCTGCCGGAGACGACGACTGCCGCTATTCCTCGAATGAGAGAGGAACACGGAAGTGGTTTAGGTTCTGATTGGCCGCAACACGCTGACGACGACGAGGTCGACGAGTTTCAACATGCGTGCCATTTAAAACTGTGTCTGTCAGAGCTTATCCGGTGGATCGCGCATGGCTCACGTCTCCTTGTATTATATAATTCTGTGGTGCTAAACGATGAAGGACCATAACTATTTCTTCAAGACGATTTCATTGTGACAAAAGTTGAAACGTTTGTTCCCAGCATCTCCGTCAGTTCGTTCCAGGATCAATACGAAAGAGATAAATCACGAGGGCTAGTCTAGCCAGCTCGAACAGTGACTAGTGCATAAAGGGGCAGGAACCTGGCTACTAACCAGGATTTAATCTCTAGACCTCATTGTGACAACACCTCATGCACTAGCCAACAGCTCATCCCATGGGACTTCTCCAGGACGATTCCATATATTATGAAAAATTATAAATAATAGGAGTTTATTCAATTTTAACTGAGCGGTGTGATCCAAAATAATCTGAAACAGTATTTGTATTTATCGAAAATTGAATCATATCTCTTTAATGATGATAAGCTGGTTAAGTACCAACTCAATTATATCTATAAGATTATTTTAGTATAATTCTGGATTTGATCTGTGGATGTTCTTTTCGTTAATTTACTGTGAGTAGGTGCGAATTTTAGGTGGGGAGATGAGGAAAGAGCAAGGAAGACGGCAAGAACAGCACAGGTACGGAATAAAAATAATACAAGTGTCGGAGTAGATATCGTGATTAAATTTTTAAATAATAAATTAGATATTTAAAATTTAATTATAATATATTATAAGATTTTTTTATAAAAATAGTTAAATGTATTTTTTTTAATTTATTCTCATGAATAATTTATAGAGTCAGATGAATCATTTTAAAATTAGTTAGACTAAAAATTTAGATATATATGTTAATTAAAAAAATAATAATAATACCTTTCAGCATGGGATGGATCTTGATCGAGACTTATGATAAATTATAAGAAATTTTTTTCTAATAGACAGACAATTAAAAATTTCTTTTATTTTAAAAATTAAATATTTAATATCAACTTAAAAAAATAATATCCTTCACACACCGTCGACCGATCAGCGAACGTGTCTCTTTGCTAGCAGTCACTTATAATATAAATTTAATAGTACAATTTGGATCACCTATAATATAATTTTGTAACAAATTAAGAAGAAGAAAAAAACTTGTTTAATTATTCATATGGTTTTTTAAAAGATATTAAAATAATATCTCAGGTATAATTTGATATTTGAAAAAAATATATATAATTTAAATATTTAAATCTTCGAATCAATTAAATTGAGAGATGACCGATTTAATTATATAAAAAAATTTAATCGACTATTAAGATAAAAATTAAATTCAAAAAATATAAATGAGTCTGATAGATGGTCTAACATGAATAATTTGAACACCATGAATAATCTATTTTATTTTTTATCATCGCACCGCTTTATCTTAGAACAGCTTGGATCAAAATAACATCATATTTAAATAACTTTGACCAAAAAAAAAATCGCATTATCTTAGAATATTTTTAACTAAAGCTGATGCGGAACAACTTTGAGAGACTCAAGTGTCCAATCATTAACAAATTATATGATTCTCTCTAAGACGGAGAGCAAAAATTTAGTGTCCTATTTTTCTAATTTTTTTTTTAAATAACAAAATACCATATGGACATTTATCAATAATTAGACTCTTAATTTTTTTCACTTAATTCCAACCTCTTTTTTTTTTAATTTTAAATACTTAATCAATTATTTATATTCTTCCTTCTTAAAAACAATTGAGTCATATATTCTTTTACTAGGCTATTTTCTCTTTTTTCCTTTTTTTTTAATAACAAAAAGAAGATAAAATTTCAAATGGAACAGCAAATTAGGAGAAGATTATCTACTTTCAAAATTAGTCGGATGAAGTCTGAATATTTGGATTACAAAAAGAAATAACGTTGATGGTTATTTGACTAATTACCATGTCTTTAATTGATGCATCTTGGTAAAATCCGAATGTGTTCGTCTCTATTTTAACTTAAAACAACTAGTTAAGCAATTTTCAGTAGATAGTTTGACTAAGATGTTGTGTTTTGGCATTACTTCAGCAAACATCTTAACTAGACTTTTCCCCTTTTGTACCTATAAAAGCCTTGTATATCGACAAAATGGTGAGTGGATGATGTATTGGCATTGAAGTGTCTTGACTCAGATTTGAATCCAAAACCTGTTTTGCAGGTTGATGACTACCACTCAACTCTAAGATTGGTCGACGGGATAGCGCCTTTGTGGCGGTATATATGTTGATCTTGGATGAGGGATTGCGAGAAGCTCATCTACCCTTTTATTGTAGTTGCAAAACTCTAGGGAGATGATCTCTCTTTCTTTTTACTTAATCTCGCTTTAAGTAACAAATGTGCTTCCTTTGTGCTATAGTTTTGAATTAGTCATAAGGAACATTTAGCTTTCGATATCTTTCTTTCGATGTTGTAAGACTTTGCATATATCCCTTTTCTGATATTGTATTTCTAAGTATCGTAACCTTCAACAACCTTTTGAATTTACATGCATCTGTTTGCCTTCATGTTGGTGGTCTTTATGAGGCCATGGTAGTCCAGTAACCTGTGAGGCAGGAGCTTGTCGGCGTGCCGATGATACGCACCCATTCCCAGCCTTCTTCTGTTGCTACTTCTGTCCTCCTCAGTGACCTCCTCAGTTCTGCTAGCTGCTCAGTCAGGAGCTAGTATCAATTGTGTTGTTTCGAATGGCATTTATCGATACGAGCAGCTATGAACATGGTCTAGAATTGCTTACCCTGCCATCTTGTAATTCGAAGATCACTGAATCTTCAGAGAATGGCATTGGTCTCACTGGCGCCACCTGAAAAATAGGGACATACATTTAGCAACCATTTCTGTAACATCTTGAACTCATTCAGCAACCATTTTTCCTAACCTTCTCATTGCAATTTCTGTTGCTCCGGTCATCAAAGGCACAATTAGCATCGACTTTCGACCTTCGATCTTCTTCCGATGCTGAATGTTCGCGATACGGGTAGCCGTGGCATGTCCATTTCCAAGTCTTTTGATCACTATTATGTCTTCTGTAAACCTGGCCATCTGATCCAATGAGGAACAATTGAGTGCCATCAAAACATGGACCTGGTGCACCAACAAGCAACACATCTCGATACGGTGTTCCGTGCTCGACCCACGCCCATCCGTCCAGTGAGTCCCAATGGTACTCGACCAATCCTCCGGCCTCGGAAATCATAAATATCGAGCCGGCTAACGATAGTTCAGACGGTCTGATTGCCGTGCCAGGGGCTCTTGAGAGGACTAAATGAGGGGACTGGTAGTGTTTGTGCCATAGCTCTGTGATCCTGTTGTATTGATATAGGCCGCCATTGTGCCCGACGACAAATATGATGTTCTTCCTGAAAATTTCTTGATCCACAATGAATGCAATTTTGGTATCAGGAGGACTATGGCAATCTTTCCACTGGAATTTTCGTAGCGAGACCGTGAACTGCATCAACCTCCCTTTCTTGCTAACAAAGAAGAGACTATCTTCGATCGTCTCTTTGTGAGCTCTACCAATTGTTCCATCCCATGGAGGTCCTGCCACTACCTTCCTTCCCTTTCTCATGGCAGTGCAGTTTATCCATGTCAATTCATTTTCAGCTCTTTCTCTGATTAGCAAGTTTCCGTTCGCATCGACTAAAAATAAACTACCATTGTAGCTTCCTACTGCCCCTCTTATAGCTTCTGAATGTTCATGCCTTAGCCATATCCAAACACTGTCTGTATATAGATACTCGAAAGTCAAGCCTGTGTCTGTTATCAGAAAAAAGGATCTATCAGGGTACATCACTCGCATTCGGAAGTTCTTCTCAATGCTACTTGTTAGAAAATTGGAGGATTCGGTCGGGCTAGCTTTGTGTTTGCTCAGAGGTATATAGTGCTGGTGTTCTTCCACTTTTCGCGGTTTAAAGTCTGATATCACATCTTTTGTTCCCAACATACAATTCGATGGTCCACGCTCATCGGTGCAATACTCACCATTCCATCCTTCGGTTTCGGGGCTATCTAAGAGAGACCATTCATACTTGTGTGAAGTTCTCCTTCTTAAACTGCTCGATTGAGTTGGACCAGATGCTTCACCTCCATGTCCAGCCAAATGGAGCTCCCCTAGTCGACCATCGTCTAGTGCGAAAATTATCCTCCCCCTTTGTGTCTCTATGCCTGACACTCCTCTTGCAATCTTTGCATTGTTTGGATGCATATGATTTTCCCAAGTCCCTTCAATTCTGTGCCAGTTACTGCCACCTGCTACCATTAAAAAGAAATTCTTAATCGATTTGTTCTTGTCAAGGAAACATCTCTACATCAAGACATATTTTTGAAACATCAAACCGATCAAAGATTGTTAAGCGCTTGTTTATATTCGTTCAATTTACACATACTCAATTAAATAGACAAGCTTGAACAATTCATTAAACTAAATGAACAAACTTGAATACATATGTGTTCAACTCATTAATATTCGTGTTTATCAATAAAACTTTTATCAAACTTGTAATAGATAAAGAAACTTTCAAAACAAATAAATAAGATTGTAAGATCAAGCTCACTAACCAACCAAATAAGATTTAAAATATAAAAGCTTCAAACAATCAAACAAGATCGAATTAAGAGCTCGATAACATTTAAACGAACGCTCAAGCTCATAAAATAAAAATCAAGTCAATTTTGAACAATCATTTCAAGAAGTATTGTGTATCTCTGATTGAAGAGTTTCTAATGCTTTCTTACACTAAGAAAGTTTTGCATGTTATTTTTGTTGTTGATGCATCATTGCGAGTTTAGCGCTGATCAAAAGAATAGAGAGAACAAAAGATCATACTCTACCTGGATGTCGACTAAGCTGATACTCAAACACACAGCCAGTTGTTGCGGTAACGAACAATGAATATGACTTCTCATTTAGTTCACTTTGTTGAACATTTGTGAAAGAAGTCAGGTGATGTCCCTTAGGAGCTCCATGGACTTCCCACTTCCACTTCGTTTTGTGCAGTCGCCGTTCTACCAAAAGGCCATCCTGCAATCCTATTAGCACCTTGATCATCAAACTTTAATCGCTTGTTAGATTAGTCGGGCAAAAATTCAACAAACCGATATTCGACCTTAGTTAACAGAAATAGAGATGATGAGTGTGCTTTTGCTAGGCCATGTAAAGCACACCCTCTTGTTGGCTCCAAAGAAGTTTGATTGACAGAAGGGTCACTCCAAATGTGTTTCTTCCATGATGGCTTCGACCTCTTGTCGAACTCATACAAGTTTCCACTAGAGCTGCAAACCAAAATTCAGCTTAGAATGACTTTGAAAGGTAAGAAATGATACCAATTCTGTCGTAACAAAGATTAAAGAGGTTTCGATTAAGCTCAACAATCACATTCTCCTACCTAATTGTGAAAACAATGCCTGGTCTGATAGCCCCTGTGTCTGCTATAGCCGAATTATCTCCGCCTTGCGGTCGACCATGATTCTCCCACCTATTCGAGTTCAAAATTTCATTAAACTTATTGCATTGGTTCTTTACTTTGAGTTCTTCCATACCTCAAAGGATGAAACTCACTGATCTCTAACAAGGTCCCAGTTACTGTTGACAAGTAAAGTCTCCTGAAGTAGAAACAAGAAAATGTGTCATTCGAATGTTCGAAATCTACAAGCAACACTATCGGGGACTCGACTTTTGACCAAGGCTCGACACCTAGCCATGTCCAATGAGCGTAGTACGAATGTAGAAAGCATTTATAAGAAAGTTCAAATGCATGGCTAACACAATTTATGGAATAAAAATGCCTAAAAACTATGGCAGAATTCTTACTCTCCATCATGGGATACAACACCAGACTTGATCTGAACATTTGAACTCGACTCCTCTTCAGTTCTTCCACTTTCTTGAGACGCAAACATAAATTCGATCCAAATCGGCTGAGAATTCTCATTCAGTTGCAGCTGAAACCATGTCATGAATGGAAATTAACTGGATACATATAGTTTGTAGAACAGTAAACTGAGAACAACAGTTCAGGTGGGGCATGGCAAAGCACCTGATATAGCTGCCCTGCTTCTGATAGTGCAAGAATAGTCTGATTGACTATGAAAACTGAAATAGCTCTAGCAGTTGCACCTGGGAGTTCATGTGGAGCAATCACCCACTTCACACCATTCCAGAACCTCTCGAAGATCGATCCGCTCTGCCCTGTCACCCAAACAGATGCCTCTGACATCCTGGTTAGAGAGATTCTTCTTCTTAGAGGCAGACCAGCATCATGATCCTCTTGAGATGCCAACCCAGCTTGTTTCTGGTCCATGTCCACAATGGATGCAACTTTGCTGCAGTTATCATCGACACAGGAGATGAGATCATAAGGCAGACTGATCTCCACCCAGGTGTTCCTTTGCTCCTCGAACTCCCAAAACTTGTTGGTTTTCTGTACAAATTTTGTTTCTGATTGTCTTGGGCACCATGAAGAAACAGACATCATCTGAGACATGGAACATGTTGCCAGGAGGAGGAGACTGATGGCCAAACCAGGCATCATCAGGTATACATGAGAAGAAGGAAGAAGAGATAATGAAACAGTAAATTGATGGTGCTTCAAGGGAAAATTTTCTTTCTGTGGAAGAAGGAGCTTTTGGTCGATGCATCCATAGGCGATCGAGCATCTCAGATCAGAATCCTTGTGGTATATAATAGAGATCAAGTGGAGGCGATGGTGGTTTGCTTGCTTTTCCATGGGTTACAAGTCAACTCCTTGCTCACCCAACCAGGACAGGACAGCAATATTTTTACTTGCATGATCTTCTTGCCAAACAAGTTAATGGTTTGATGGCAATTAATGGGATAAAACTTGGATGGTACCTTCAATTTTAAAGAAATTATTTTTTACAAAAATCAATGGTTTTTGTCAAAATGGTACCTTTTTTTAAAAAAAAAAATCTCATCTTAAATTTTTCCTTGTTCAAAGCTATTAGCTCTACCATAGTTCGAAGGATCATTATTTTATATAGAATTGATTTGGAGTCGGAATAAGATCATATCGGTAGGGTCTGGGGCTTGGGCAGAAAAAATGAGTTATAAGATGGCTTAATGAAAAAAGATTATTTATAGATGCGTAAATTTTTTTTGCGAATCTAGAGAAGGAAGTCGAATTCAACGCGATCAACACATTCGTACATCTATGGTATCCACACGAGCACACCGTCGTCGCCCGTCTCACGAGCACAATTGGAGTGTCTCAACGTCGCCCATCTCACGAACATATCCACACACCCACGTCATAGTACTAGCTACTATATATAAATTGAGATCATTAACCCTAACTTTTAGTATTGACACGATCTTATCCGATAAGATTGTGTATTGTGACTTACTCAACTTCCAAGTTTTATCCAATAAGATATTTTATTTTATTTTATTTTATCCATAAAAAAAATATAACGTTTATTTTATTTTATCCATAAACAAAATATAACATGGGTATTAAAATCATGGGCTTTATTTAGTTTATGATAAAAGGTCTCATGATTGGCTCTAGGTTGACACTAACAATCTCCCCTTAGTACTAGAGTCAATCACTAAAGTATCTAACACCTAGTGACCTAGTATGAAACTCAAATACATATTGGATTAACTCATTAATCCAAC